>DWJK01005213.1:0-11324 GCA_018248815.1 Croniades pieria auraria
ACCCTGAACGTTACGCCAAAAACTGTACCAGTACGATATCATGTGTGTAATGCAAGCACCACATTAGTAAAATATCCGGTGTTGCTGATATTCATAGGCAGACATTCGCCTGCCAACAGGTGGCCGGCCTATTAGCCTGTTTGCCAGGTTGAAAAAAAATCTTTATAAACGATTAAAAAAAAAATTACCGCCATCTTAATTAAAACTCTATTTTAATTAATTTCTAGAGCGTATCATGTCAAATTAAAGACATTATTAACGAGGCGGAAGTATCAATTGGAATTGTTGCGTAATTATGTTTACGATAGCGGTGATTAAATTCTTTAGTACAATTAAAAGTACAAACGCCGTACGATAAATGGACGCGGTTGCTAAATACTGGCTGCAATAGTGTCGCTATTAATTTATGAATACTAATATTCAATTACATAAACGGTTTTTTCAAAAACTGTCGTTTAACACAGTTACCTTTTTCTTAATAAAGGTACCTTCACACCCACACCTTCGGATACTTTTAGTCTAGATATACCCTTAGCTACAGTAATTAATCCCTTCTTAAATCATTACGAATTGTTCAAATTTCAACTAAAAAATCTAAGATACGAAAATCCAATACTATCTGACCCGGAAATCGAACCTAGGTCCTCTTGATCAGCATTCGCGCTTTCAACCAATGAGGCAGTCCGTATTTTACTAATATTTTTTATACACACATGTATTATAATATATCAAATACCTGTGGGGGAGGGGTGTACGAATACTTTTCCTAGGCTGGGTAATGCATTCGTATGCATTATGCATATAATGATCGTACAGGTTACGCTGGCAGGCTTTAGACCATTGAATGTTGCCTTCGTTTATGTACATAATATGATACCAGTAAAATATTATATTATTGTCCAGCCTAACACATAACTATTTTAAACGTAAACAGAAGGAAAGAGACACAAAGAAACAAACATGACTTAAAATAAACTAACATTTCGAAAAGATAAAAAGAGAAAAAAAAATGGAAACGTCAAAACATTTCACTAAAAAATTCGCAAACGCACATAAGTAGGGCAACACCGCCTTTACTAATCGCCACACTATTTCAACGTCGTACCGGATATTTTAAAGGCGATTGTATTTAAAATAATATGTTATTCTAACCCCCATGCTAAAGTACACAGACATAACACAGTGTTACCATGCCGATGATTATTTTCCCAACTGTTCGAGATATATCGATCTAAAAAACGCGTACAAAAATGCAATCGACTCCGGCGTGTCCCGTTTCGCAAAATAGGTCGGTCGTAATTTATCACGTAAACAGTGAAATTCTTGAAACGCGGTAATTATTATCATTTAACACGGAAAAAATCCGATCAAAATGGGACAGCCTATTTGCGAACATAAAAATATTAATTACCTACTGGAAGAGGAGAGGATGTAACAGTCAATGATTAAACTTTGAAAGGTACAAAATAGATGTAACAATAAGTAATAACAGCTATTATTATTTTATTTCCACACATAGTCCCTTAAGGGGAAGGCAATTAAAATTACTAAGTAATAAAAATACCGACAGGGAAAAAATTATAGTAAAAAAAAATACAAGGAACCTTTTGGACAGTAATAAATTTTAGGTGCTGGTTCAAATTAATAAAAATAGAACATTAAAGTCGAACCACAAATACAGAGTACAATCGTCAAAAATACCTTTACTACTTATTCCGACTTCACAAAAACTCATTATATGAACACAAATGTATATTCCTACGAACAAAAAAAAATGGCGCATAATTAATATGACTAAGAAGCCAAGTATGCAATATTTCTAGAGACTAGTATTTATTGTTGATATCAAAGTGGATCAAGCGTTAATGTATACGTATATTAAATGATTATAAAGTTATTTATGTCAAAATACCTTTTATAGGTTACTGGAAACCGTCCACACTGCCATACTTCACCAGTCATATTTATGCTCAATACATATTCGTACCTAATAATAACTAAGTGTGTCATGTAACGAGTGAATATGACAGAAACATATATTACACCCTAATGTATTAAAATTGAGAGCTATATAAACTATATCTTTAATTAAGGCATGTTTTAAACAAATTAACAAAACATTGCGGCTAAGGAAATCGAAAGAATTATCGTGTCATTATCGAACAGAACCAGCTCACAACCAGTTTCGAAAGACCTCGTGTTTTAAGTAGGCGTCGCCGTGATTTCGATTTGCAAATTTCATTTAGTTTTATTTAAATGTTGTGTTTGCATATAGCGCGCAATAAAAGTGTGTTTTAAAATCGCTTTTATATTTTATCATTGAGTGTTCAAATATTTAAAAACAATGGTAAACATGCAACACAGATAACGTACAAAACTTAGAAATCAAACTATACAATTAAAATTATTCTATACCATAGACAATTTCTATTTTTTTATTTATTAGCGATAACGAATATGACATTTTGTACAATACGATAATATTGTGGAACACGCACGTCAATAGACAACGACTGAACGAAAGATACGTCACGTCGGCGCGACCTTGCGCGTCACGCCGCGATCGGCGGAAAGATCCAGCTGATTGTTGTTGGCGTGTCACACGTTCGACGCTCAATAATGTAAACAAACCCATCTCCGCTACCAACGCTGATCCACTTGCCAACTTATATTAGCATACTATAGAGCAATGACTAAATCGTATTTTATTAATGGATAATTTTGGAATTGCTTAGATTATAAACAGTTTAGAAACATTCATAAATAAGTAGTCAATTTTAAAATGCCACCATGGTAATTTCTCGCAATCACTTTTGTAAGACCGTCATTTATCATAACTCGGTTTCATCGATCGGCGTACCACATATGGCACGTATGTAAAGCAATAATGTAACCGTCTCTTTCCATGAACACTTAAGCCCACGTTTATCAACGGACACACAGATAATATAATAGAATTAAAACAACGCAAAGAGCCGAGTTATCTAAAACGGGCGTAGATAAGCAATCAAGAGCGCGAGCCCGCCGCCGACGCCGCGAACACGGAAAATAATGAAATGCACACGGCGATATGTAAAACGTGTAGGAATACATTAATTAAACAGCCTGTAGCTGTCAGTGATGAATCTCGTCGCCATTGTGATGTTGGGAACGAGAACACGCTGTTAACACATCTCAATCTCATGTAGTTTATGGATGCGAATATATTGGGATGGAATCGAACGCTCACTTTCTAAAGTACTTTTTTACAAACGGCAATAGGCTCACCTCTATTGCATGGTGATGGTTAGAGTGAACGACGCTCCTCTGCCTATCCCTTTAGGAAAATGCAAGTATGATATGTTACTTTACAATCCATTCTTTCGTATAATATGATAGGTAAGTGCATACTGCTAATTGAAAATATTTAAAGGCGAAATCGAATATTTATATTTTATGAGAAAAATCATGTAGTTCTGTAATACCGATTGTTGGTCCGATTTCTTGATATTGCAAGCACACAAGCATTGGCGACATCGTTGCGGTGTTGCCAATGCTTGTGTTGGTAAGGCAGAATTTATGACGATTGGAATTTTTAACAATGGCAACATGCACTACCAAGAAGTTAAAAAATTACTTTTCCATCGGCTCGATCGTGATAGCGCGCACTATGGGGACCCTACTAAAGATGCATGTACACACAATTACAAGATTCCGTTTCACACAAAAATAAAAAAACACATTTTCACGTAACCATAAATCAACACTCGTGTGACGATTTTAAAATCAAAAGAGGAAGCGAATACACTTCTGTACCAAGGTCTTTGCGCATCAATCATCGAGGTGGAATGTATCTACTTGTGTCCATTGTTTCGTAACACGAACAGTGAACCTGTGACAACTGTTACAGGAATGCCATCTAATAATGTCCCGAAGGTTGGTGTCGGAACACTCATTCGACACGTTTAGAACGAACGCACACTGACTTATTAGGGTTACGAGATTTCTCGAACAGTACCTAAAGCGGACGGGAGTGTTAAATATCAGGTGATGTAAGTTTGAAGACACAATTCGTGGGGAGACCTACACATTTTAGGTACCTCTATAAGGTTCTGTTAAGCGTGTGAATACCGCGAATGTGCTCTGATCTAGCGTGGAATACTATCCAACTGAGGAATGATAAAAACGTTTAATGATAATGATTCTAACGAGTTTAAGTCGCACAATACAATTTATCGTATAACATGTACAGTGTGTGTACACGATAGAGATCGCCAATAAAGACGGAAACAGAACGAGAGTCGATAACACAGAATCAATAATACTGCATTCACAGGAAACGTAACAAACACTCGGAATGAAAATACAGCTGTTTTACAATCGACAGAGCGAAATACGGCGTATTAGAAACCTCAGCCTCATTGTTTTGTATAGGTTAGATTTACAAGCGATTATTCGATACAATCGTACAACAACTCTATTTCTAGATTTATCGATGAGTTTCACTTTCGTTTAAGCGAAACCGGTAAGCGATCTCGTGTTATCAGTTCGTAAAAAATAATACTCAATACTTTATATCTAATTTATGATAATGGAATCAAAGTATGCTAAAATGTATGCTTTCGAAATCATAAATCAAATGAGGCGTCCATTAAAAAAAAAACAGGTAACATCCGAACGCACAGCGCCACCTAAAGCTCGAAACAACTTTGTTGATGGATGTTATTGTAGAGTGAACTTAATTGTGAAGCTTTTAATGTCCAATTTGTCTTGACACAAAAACTCACTCAAACCACGCTCGTAGTTGTGTAAGCAGTCTTGTAAAGGGGCAGGCAATTCAATAAAAGTGTACCTTCACTATCAAACGCGGGTACTTATTACTTTTTTATAGATCTTGCGCGCATTAAAGCTGATAGCGATCTTTGAGGTCCGGCCACTGATAATATTGCCTTATGAATTGTACTTGATATCCTTATAGAAAAATTTTCTTAAACAAACTCATTTCAAAATGAATACATTACGACAGAACGAGAACTGTCTGTCAAAAATGTGTTGCTATTTAAATGATTTCGCATTATAATTTCGTCGTTTTTGATTCTAAGACGTTTGTTCTAAGATGTTTGTAAGATATTTTGGGGAGGCTGTCTGTTTAATGATAGAGATTCATTTTTTTCATTACTCTATTTACAGACCAGATTTGCCATGAGACGAAAACATAGGCTTCTGCCGGCGCAAGCGGCGCCCGCACAGGAAGATGGCGGCAACAACGGGAGAAAAGTTGTCGAACACGTTCGACGGTTGCGCACCGCAACGCCCGCCAAACGCCGACACACTTTCGCGCGTAATGTGAACGCGGCTTTATTTTTGACTGGACCCATTAATTCATTGGACACAATTATTAATGAGATGGATGAAATTGTAGTACCTATTATTTATAAAATATATTTATTCCTGCAAGTACTAGCATTTTTTGAATTATTAATTTAATTATTTTGTAGATGTATGTTACTTAGCTTTATTTCGATAAAATATTTAAAAGCCTCTGTATACATCTTACTTAATTTTCCCTATATCTAATAATAAATTTGATTTTAAATAATACATATTCAATCAGCTTGAACATGTTTCCGTTTTATTACTTTTTTAGGTAAGATTTGTTATTAAAATTAATTGCACAATATCAATAAGTTTGTATTACACAAAATTAAATCACATTTCTGGTATGGTAAAAAACCATTAATTTTAAGTATCAAAAAAAGGAAATGAATTATTTTAAAGTAAGTGATGAGCATAGATTATAAATAATTAATTCAGAGCATCATTTAAAAACATTGCTTTATTCAAAATTATTATGAAACAGCCAAGGTCACTTAGGTTGCAAATCAACTTCATTGTGTGAGAATTTTTAATCAACTCAGTAGTAAATACATTGTTATGTTATAACATTTAAAAAGGCAAGCATTATTCCACATTACTTAATCAAAAGAAAAATAAACTTCTTATACTTTATTTTGCAGGTTCTCAACAACTAAAAAGATAGTTATTCATTTCATATTTGTATTTATTTTCAATTGTGTTCGAAAAGTGATAACCCATTATTAATATATTTGCAGAAACTACAGAGGACTGTGAACCAAATATATAAAATTATCAAACTTCAAATTTTAAAAACACAATTTGTGTCTAAAAATACACCTATTCACTACCATAAAGTTTTATTGGATCTAGGATAATTTTGAAACCACTATTGTTTTTTGACACTCCATAACACATGTTACTATATTAATTTAGATTACATTTATTTATTGTTTATGAATAACGAAGTACAACTGAGTTTTAGTCGTGATATACTTGTGCAACTATTTAATAAATAGTTGTAAAAACTGTAATTTAATTAGTCTATTATCAAATTTAAAACATTTATTGGACTTCATATTACAAGATTCCAGTGCAAGCAAAAATAACACTGTTATCTATGATTTATCAAGGTGCTATACACTCATCAGTCATCTTTATCTAGAACAGAGATAAAGACTATATAGCTTGTTCACTTCCAGCCTTAGTGGGAATAACACTATTCCATTGTGTTGTTCCTTTACAACTATCAGCTGAGTACAACACTAGATAGCTATTCTTTGACACACACACACAACCAACTATCAATGTCAGCCATGAATATTTAATAGTATCTCTATGACATATGGATTGAATAATATTATGATTTATGTTTTATATTAGCTTTTAACACATTATACAATAACCTACAAAAGTTTTGAAAGTTGTAAAAACTTTATGGCAGAATAAAAAATATTGTGTCCATGAAAGTTTTATTACAATGATAACTTTATGTATTTTACAGTGTTATTCCGTTGCGTTATTCTGTTTAAGTTAGTTATCTAAAGTTTTTTTCGAAACTATCTCGAATTTTATTTCCATAAAATAGCACTCATGCTGACCTTGCAAAGGGTGTCTGTTCAACGTGGTAGACATCTGTGATGGGTTCCGTGCGCATGATGCTACGGAGCCGCTCCTCCGCCAGCTCCAAGAGTCCATCACTCGCCGTCTTGAAGTCAGCTTTGCTCAAACCACTCAAAACACTCATTTTAACGTGTAGACGACTAACGATCGAGCCGAAACGACAACGATATGCTTCAAGTCTCACCAAACATACACTTTAGTCCTTATAATCAACGAATACACTTATACGTTAAACAAGGCATCGATTAGGCGATATAAAACATTTTAAATGCCTCCGGTTTCTCAAAAGGTAACTGAATGCTCTCCCTTGTCATTGCGAGAAGCGGTTACGGTTACGAAGGCTCCAGCTTCACTAATAAACACGATCAACAAACAAACATTTGTATCACTTCATCATTTAGCGCAATGAAAAGTAATAAGCTGTTTATTTACACTCGCGATTCGAAAAAAAAACTTAAAATTGATAAACGCGGCAGGACAGCTGCGCATCGACGAGTCGACCGCACTTCGCCGTACACGTTTCTGTTGCTCGAGTTCAACTGAGAAGTCTCAGCGGCCGATACGATTCAAATTCCGTCGTAGTGAAGCGAATGTCGTTTTTCCATTGTTTTAAGTTCGAAAGTTGCATAGCAACATGACGTCATTTAATGTCAAGCAGTTGTCATTGCTTTACAATAGATGGCGCTCACGAAGACCTGTGTTTTAGTTATCCCATTGGTTTGGCTATCAATATAAATATGATATTCAAAATTTCTGGTCTTTATGATGTTCTATATCGTATTTAATAACTTTATGATGATCAACATTTTTTATTTTAATACTGAAATAACAAAGTAGCCATTAGTAGTGCCATCTATCGACAAACTTAATAACTTGGTTGATACCTATTTTTTTAACATTTCAGGTTTCGTTATTAACATTTAAGAATAGATGGCGTTCTCCTGTCTCAATAATAGGTAGCCTTGGTTTTAAAGGAATGGAGATAAAAAGAACGGGTATAGCCGTCATAAGTAGGAACATACTATGACAGCTTTAGCTGTAATAGTTTTTATTCTTGGAAATTCATATCTTACGTTTATAAGGGCCGTTAAACAGTATTAAAAACAATTGTAGAATAGTTTAAGAATCCGGACTACTTTGAATATCAATTATACCGTTTCTAAGCTTCGAAAAAAAAATCCGCGCACCTCATAGCAATCAGTAATATTAGCCGAAACTTAGAACTAAGCTTTTGTGTCGACTGCTTCCCACAGACTACTAGCATCAGTAATCGGTCAAACATGATCCTTCTTAAAAGTTAAACAAGAATTACAAACTGTGTTCCCACCATGTCACATCAGTTCAACCTCAAACATAAAAAAATAAGCAGCCGTTTATTTAAAAAAAGAAAAATTATGATCCCAAAATGTACTAAGCGCACAAAATCCTTTACTAGAAACATTTAAACTCGTACGACATAGTTCATAGATCTTGTTAAACCTAATATTTCTTGTAATCTCATTAACAGTCACCGCTCCTAGGAATTTTAATACGAAACATTAATTATTTCAGAGAACTGAACTTTTGTGATTCGGTTTATTTTTACTATTAGTTTATTAAGATAATTAGCTATTTAGGAGCACATGTAATTTAATTATGCTGGTATACGATTAATGACTAGGTTTGATGACAGTAGCTGCATTTCACAAACTTTTTAAATTCCTAGTCAATGCTTGGTTTTTTGAACTCTTCCCGAGGATTTGGCTTTTAAAAAAATACATAAATACAAGTTTCAAATACATTACAAAACCCATGCGTCTGCTTTATATTAGGACTTTACATCTTTACCCAAATGCCAAATAGCTAGCACTCGAGTTAAATATACTACAGTAACATAAACCATATATTATAAATTCATTGCTAGCACCTGTCACACCTATGTTTCACCTTACAGCTATGTAATAAGAATACTGGACTTATTTATAATAATATACTATATTTCTTCATAATGATCACAATGAATAGTAACGTCAAATATCTTATACTATTATAAACCATTAAAATTAATTAAATGGGCGCCGGTGGGATGGTACAAGGGCGCAAACTTGTATTTCCCAACATGAAAGAATAAAAAAAATTAATTTTTTTTTTTATGTCACTGTTTGAATCAGTGTTCAAATACCCGCGCAAATTTGACGTTTTGACACTAACCTAATTATCATAACATGTCTAAATATGTATACCTATTTATAATTAAAAGAATGCGTTATTGATAATTATATTTTATTACATAACAGTAACGTGTATAAATGTAGCCGCTGTTGAAAATAATCCTTCACTATTCAAGTTCCGCTATTCTAAAACTCACTGTCTCAAGACATTTAACCAGCACCCAACTTGTGGTAAAAATATATGTCAAATGTATCTCAAAGGAAATTTGTGGTAATTATCAATAGTTCTTATCAATATTTCTCTGTCACCATTATATACTATTACTTTTATATAATTGATATATATGGTTATATTTATGTATCTATACTTATTATTATAATTAATGCAATAAAAAAATAATCGACCCATTTGTCATTTCATATTCCAAATATGGGTCTCCTCTCACATTGAGCGGGTTAAGGACAGTCTGCCACGCTGGCCAAGTGCAGATTGGCAGACTTCACAGATCTTGGAATTTTTTTTTAAATTCTAAAATGTGCCTCACGACGTTTTCCTTCACCGTTAGCATGTGATATTAAACTTAAAACGCACTTTTGCAAAGATGTGGACTCCATGGATTTGAACCCAGCACCCCCGGAGTGAAAGCCTGAATTCTTAACCACTAGGCTATCGCTGCTCTAATTAATATTTTTACGTAATTTTAATTAATACGTAATTTTCAATTTATCGGATTAAGGGCCTTCTCCACATTGTCGCTACAACCTAGTGGGAATGGAGTAGAAAATGTCGTTTACCTCGAGTGTTGTTAAAAGCACATTAGAATAAATATCAAGATTTAATTTTATATACATACACTCTTTATGTGCATTACTGTTGGTTTGTTTACCAGGTATAAACCAATTATACAGTTTTTAATTGGTTAGAAATATTGATTGAATAATAACCTATTATTAGAGTTGAGATGGAGCATTCCATGAAAAATGGTAACTTAATACTAATTTACAGTTAAAAGATTTTTATAGATCTATGTATGTTCATAGGAAGGGCATACCCTACCCTACAATAATTTAAACGGAATAACATTCTTAAGTAACTAGTTTCAATGCTACCGCCACTTGTTATGACAGTAAAAAAAGATGTGTTGAGTCAGTGTTTTCAACATTATTGTACCGTCATTATAACTGTGTCGTGTGTCAGTTACATTTTTAATTCGCAGTGTGTGGTAAGAAGAATTAACGACCCGTACAATTGTTTTCATATTGTTTATCCGTAAACATAAGGTAAGTTTCAACGGCTGTTACGTGACGCGATATCATATTAAACAGTATAATTTCAAAAGAGCTTACTTTTTTTTTTCATTATTATTTTTCAATTATAACGTAATAAATAAAATATAAAAATTAATTGTACATTGTACTTTTGTATTGGATATTTAAGTTTGATTAAGTGTCTGGTACATGACAAACGATGATGTTGACGTTTCTATGAATTTCCAATACTGGAAAAATGAATGCGATAGTTGTTGTGAGGGAAAAGAAGTTGTGCTGTCAATAAATTTGCGTCAGTTGTTTCTTTCGAATGAATGGGAAAAAAAGTCGGAGAGAAAACTACTTTTGAAGACAAACGAAACTAGTGCAGATGAACTACTACAAAAACTAATTTTATCTTTGCCTAATATGATGCGCCATGTAAATTTGAAACGTATATAAGCAACGGAATTTCAACTCGATAAGCTGAAAGATGGTGACCGTTTAGTTCAGATAGACTTTGCAATGTCTTTCGGCTGTGAATATCAAAACGAAATATAAAGCGACCTTTCGTCTCGATCAAGCTTTATGCTATTTACAGCGGCCAGTTTTTATAAAGGCAATTTTCAAACATATGTTGTATGTTCTGATTCAAACGCCAAAGATAAAGACACCATCTACGTATTTTTGAACGAATTATACGATTTGCCGCATAAAGAAAATGACGGTCCGTGTCAATTTAACATCAATATTAAGTGAAAAGTATCAAAAACATTTTTCTGGAAATATTTTGCGACATCACATGGGAAGGGTGTGATGGATGAAGTCGGCGGAAACATAATAAGACTGGTACCAGAAAAGATGATGAGCAAAGACGAAAAGGTGCTGGTTCAGTCAGCCAAAGGCTTCGCTGATCTGGCATCGCAATGGGTTACTAAACCCCGCGTAATATACATTTCTGCTTCAGAA
>DWJK01005214.1:0-10000 GCA_018248815.1 Croniades pieria auraria
ACTGATCCAGACTCTGAGTCTACTAGATATTCTAAATTAGAACATTTCCATAGTACCCAACCCGGGATTAGAACCCAGGACCTCCCATTCGGCAGTCGCGCTTGCGACCACTCGACCAACGAGGCAATCGTAAAATAATATTATTTGGACTTTTTTTGATTTGTTCTTATTGAGTAAATATTTAACTATTTGTATGCTAGCATGATCTAATTTTCTTGGAGTTGTACAATTATCTTTCGGTACTTAAATATGAAGTAATTGTCTATGATATTTTAAGTACATATTACATTTATGAGATATTTATTATAAATATTTATAAAGACTGCCTCGTTGGTCGAATGGTTGTAAGCGCGGCTGCCGATCGGGAGGTCCTGGGTTAAAATCCCGGGTCAGGTACTATTGGATTTTTCTAATTTAGAATGTCTAGTAGTGACTCCAGTGACCACCTATTCCATGGGACGTAAACGTAACTGGTGAACCGTGGGAGTGCACTACACTCCTCTGTCTACCTCTTCGGGGACTCCAGGCGTGATGTTACGTATATATAAAGACTCTTAGAAACTTCAGCAACCTTCTTGAGAAATTTAATTTTTATAACATTGGACAATTTTATCTTCGAGGCCAACCTATTTATGTTTAACTTAGTTAAGTTTAAAAAATAGCTCATGACGTAGACATGACTCACTTAGGGAGCACTTATCTTGTATCTTAAGTTTCAACACTTCGTAGCAACTTAAGTAAGACGTTATACTGGGTGTTTGTTGGCACGCTGAAATGTTGCTTAGGTAAATGTAAGACGCTATTATGCTGAATAAATGTTCGTATGTTTAAATGTGTAATTAATTGCATACCTGGACCTTTGGCTCCTCCGGATAACAAACGTCCAAGGCGGAAGATTACAGCTCTCTCGTACTCTTGAACAACCTAGAGAATGTCAAAAGGTTGGTAAATAAAATTATATAGATGTGTGAAAAAATGGCAGAACGCTTCAATGGTTATAATGTACCTATGTGAGTATGTATATAAGGATCGTGTTTTTTCTTTCTCTTTTCTTCTCTTGAGCACAGGTTTCGGTTAAGTAAATGAATTGTAAAGCAGAGGAATTTCAATGAACGACTCATTTAACATTTATTACATTTTCACGTTAAAATAGCTGAATTAATTTTGTTGAAATTTTGCAAGAAGGTAGCATAACCAATCGCCACGGCATAGGTTAATAGAAAACTTTTGAATCAACTCCTGAAAGCGTGACTAAGGGACGAAAGTTTACGTGGATTTTTTAAGGTTTCACGGGTATAATAACATTGATTGTTCATAATTGGAACAAGCGTACCAATTATGTACTGGACTAATTTGATATATACTGGATTGAGATAATAGGGTTAATAAAACCGATAATTTAAATACGTATATATCCGAACAAACAGAATAGGTAAAGAGAGATTGTCTGTAAAAGGAATCGCCATTAAGTGGACTTACGACGTAATGTAACGAGTGACTCATTTCCATCGAACCTTCGGACTCGGAATCAATAACATTAGGTCCGCCGTAATATGCACGCTGAAAGGCTCAATCCTCTTAGTAGCATTCCTATAAATCGTTTTCTATTTCTATAGGAAAAGCTTTGTTAACTTCACGCGCCGATAAAACTCTACAAAGTTGCTCGGGAGATCACTTATTT
Source organism: Croniades pieria auraria (assembly GCA_018248815.1). Classification (NCBI taxonomy): domain Eukaryota; kingdom Metazoa; phylum Arthropoda; class Insecta; order Lepidoptera; family Hesperiidae; genus Croniades; species Croniades pieria. The sequence goes on from DWJK01005214.1 coordinate 1,682, forward strand.
TCTTTCATAGTAATATTCTCCAATGCACAATAAATATTGAGGGTATAAAATGTTACCGTCTTTATGAGAATTTTTTGCGAAGCAAAGAATGAATAGAGACGAAGAGGAAAAAGGTACGGAGCATAAACACATACATACATGTACGTATGTACATACACATATTAAATATGTACGACACAAACTACGTAAATAGTTCCTTTAACGACATACTGATAGGATAATATTTATCAAAGAATATTTTAATTAGAAATAATACCACTGTGATATTAGTAATTATAATTAACAAAAACTTTACTTTTTACCATGTAATTTGCAAGATCATATTTTTGCAGATAAGCACCTAAAATACATTTCTCTCAGTTTCAAATTTCGATATATCAGTCATTCATGATACCAATTATAGTGGAGACACAGGTACGTTGACAAACAACTCTCAACGCGAATATACTCGTAGGTATATAATTACGTAAACGTAACATCACGCCTGTTATACCCGAAGAGGTAGGCAGAGAGGTGTAGAACACTCCCACGTTTCACCAGTTACGTTCCCGTTTCACCGGGCACAAATACAATGGCAAGTGATATTTAAACTTAAAACGCACATTTTTAAGAGGTGCGGGCTAGAATTTGAACCCGGTCTCGCGGAGTGAGAGGTCGAATTTCAAACCACTAGGCTATCACTGCTTCATATAATTACTTGGCACGTTTTCTAATAATTTGTGTATCCCTATCCGTAAATACTGGCGCAGCGTTGTGCACTCACTGGCCAGGAGCATTAGCATAATTGCAGTAGTACTTTATGTTAAACGAGGGTAGCCGCAATAAGTAATTGGATTGTTATTTTTCGAACGACGCGTTTGCGTGTTGCTTGCTACGGAATTAATCATAGTTATCTACATTTAACTTCTAATGTGAGAGTAAATTTTAATTGATAAGGGGACCACTCTGACTAAAAGTTTTGATTACGCATCTGTTAATACTGACTTTAGAATGGCCCGTTTTAAAAATATTAAATGAGATAGTTGTTGAATATAATGGAAAACCCTGACGGACATTTTCGATCATTTGTACTGGGTGCCATTCTGTTGCATCGGTATATATAAATAGAGTAGTGTTGTAATGGTGCACAGTATGAATAAGAAGCTCCGGGCTCCAATCGCAAGTTGTAAATAGGGCGTTTATATGTTTTCTTTGTAAATAGATACGCAGAAGATATCGCCAGCATAGTGAACCTATCGTATCAGTGATGTTTTCCAACTATTATTGATTGGACTGTAGCTAGTAATCACAATGAAAGTACCTTTTGACCTGTTTACTATATTTAAGAAAACTGTATTTATAAAAATAACTTTATGAAAACTCTGTGCCTTCTATGTCAATAATGTCAAGGTAAGGAAGCTTACCCCTATTCTTGTTATTTTAAAAATTCTTCTATTAATAACATCAAGGGTATTTTTGCTTCGACATTTTTCTTAAGCTGATTTACTCCTTGAGTTGTTTTTATTCTACTTTCTAACACAGTTTATCGCGAAGGTCTTGTTGATATAAAAATGGGGTTCATTTTGAATTTTTAAGTTTTAAATTAATTTAGTGTATCTAGTTGTCTTATAATGAATAAAATTTGGTGTTGTAATAAAAAATATGTTATATTTTGGGTTCATAGGAAGTTGATAACTAAGATACACTAACCGACGTTGATGGAGAAAAAGTATACTATTTTAAATTTTTAATTAAACCAATCAGTCACCTAAGTACATACGTTCTTTTTTCACAAATTTCAATAGTTATTTTGGGTCCTCTGAATATATACTCAGAATCAAGTAAGAGAGTTATTTACATAAAAATTTGAAATATGAATATTTATTAGGTATATGAATATCTTTAATCGTAGCGCATGTGTACAACGTAGCAGTATGCTCTACGATTAATTTATGTTCTATCACACAAATTAATGTATGTTCTATCACACAAATTAATTTATGTTCTATCACACAAATTAATGTATGTTCTATCACACAAATTAATGTATGTTCTATCACACAAATTAATGTATGTTCTATCACACAAAGAGATATCAGAATATTACAACTGGAAAATATACGACATTAAGATATATACGTTTATTTATATTACATGTCGTAAGAATCGTGTGCAGTAATTTTGATTCATGTTTAGGATGGAGCAAGGTACTGACCTAATATGAATTGGATACAATTTTGATAAAAAAAAACAAAAGATAGATAGCTTCTGTTTTCGTAGAGACTTCACATAACATCGTGCTTGAAATTGGTGATTCCTGCTTCAGTTATCTTTTAGAAAATGAAACTGTTTTGTTTTGTTATGGTAAATGCGGAGTTTCAAAAGAATCGCACATGGCTGGGTCTGGCATCATAGGATCGCATATAGCTTGGATTAGCAAGAAATGCAAAATGCCTGCAAAAGTGTATATGCATCCACTTTTAAAGCGGAGATGTGATCGATATAATTATTTTTGCTTAATGTAATAAATTTCACACTTTTAAATTAACGTTCCGTTGAAAAATAACCCAATGTTTTTCGTTTTTAACAAAATAGCAGCTAATTCACAACATGTGATTGGTTTTGCCCCGCCCTATTCAAAACAAGTGTTTCAAGGGATTAAGTTACATAAAAAACCCATTTCATAAGCCCTTGAGGAAAAAAAATTCTGCTTGTATGTGCACAGAACGGAATATGTCTTAGTAATTGTCTTTAGCCACATCGTATCTTTTAAATGTCCGCGTCCCAAGGGTCCACGACGCCGGGCCAAGGACGATTTCTCCTTTGTCCCGGTACCGTTATAATGATGTCTATACTTCTAATTATTTCGCACTTAAAAACCCCAAAACGCTTTGCATCCACATCACTTCTACGCTGCTTGTGAACACCAAAGCATGCAAATTTACATATGCGATGTTTTTACTCATTGACATGATATTTACTAGACTTCTAATAAAAATTAAGTCGTAGCTGCGATTAAGTTTTCATTTCATTACTAGCTTATGAAAAGATTACTTTAACTTGATGTGCACTCGCTGAGACTATTTTTTTACTTCTTGTATGTGTCTATGATGTCTAATATTATGGGAATAATTTTAATATAATATCTGCTATTTGATACTTATAAGGTAATAAATCTCTATGTAATATTAAAAAATACAAGGGCACTAATGGTGGTAAATGTTCTATAATGTGTTTGTCCCACTGCTGGGTATTGAGTTTCCGGTAGCGAAGAGTGGAAGCTTAGAAATGGGGATGATAAAATTTGATATAAAACACACGTTTGCGATATAAATTCCATTGCGCCTGCTGCGATACATTGCCGCGCTGACCCTAAAACGATAAATATGAAATATGCTTTATTATTATAGGAATAAGTGCCCTAATTGTAAATAGTTATTCGCGAAGCTATCTGCTGGAATAATACTGTACACCATGCCATAAAATAGCTCGTATTACTGATTGCTACAGGTATGTGATGAAACAAGTGTGTATCTACAGTATCCTTCGTAGATCACAGTCGTGAAGAGAAAAAGTTACTAAATGCTGAACATTCCCGCAGACATTAAATAAACGATGTTAAATAAGCGTATGAAGCTTATTCGTCCAACATTAAAATAGTTTAGTAATGATTTAAAAACGTTTCGGTTGCGCTGCAGTTGAATAATTTTAAAGCAGTAAGTACTTACGAAATCGGATATTCGTTTGTGTGTATGTGTCTGTAGTTAATGGACTTTGAAGTAACTTAGTGCGCTTGACGTTTTAATGATAGAAGCTCATTCGTGCTTAGCGCCTAATGGGACATTAATTAGCGATGAGTTTAACAGTTTTAATGTAGAGCGTCGTTAAAATATTTCGCAAGTTTAAGTTTGCATAATTTATTGTAAGAAATGCGTTAAAAACTTCTAAACTGTTTTCATTCGTTCATCGCGACTGAATGAAAAGAGATTCAAAGTGGCATCGCGTAAATATTTTACAACCAAGAGTTGTATCATTCGTTCAGAAGAGAACGTATTAGCAAACTTGTATGAAAAAGTTACCGTGAATTTTATGTTTAATTGATTAAAGATGTTTAATCGCTTGACTGCGAAATGTTTTATTTTCCTATAGGAATTTGTTAAGAATGTATTCGTATATGTTGGGTGTACAAAAGCGAATTTAAATTGCGAAACCGTTTGTATTAAAATATATGTACTTTTATTTTTGCATCTTGATATAAAAAAATTAAAATTAAATTATTTTGAAAAAATTAAATTTATGTAAATCTTTTCAAATTAACATAAATATCAGCTTGTTCTATGTACATGTAGGTTACTATTTTTAGACGTTGGTTAAAAAACCACTCTTGAAGATTTTCTCGATTTAAAAAATGTTCATCAAAATCGGTTCCCAAAAGGCAAAATATCACGTAGCAGAGCTCTAAAAAAACCCAATCGAATAGAGAACCTCATCCTGTTTTCAATTCGGTTACAAAATGGGTAGATATTTCATGAGAACTTCAACAGAATAACTGAATTGAAATGTACCTAGATTTTCGTTTATTTTATGAATGAGATAACATTGGTTTGGTAGTTTGAAATAATATTGTTTGGAAAAAGTGAAACATTTAAATAGACGACCTGAAAATACAGTTACTAGTATTAAAAAAACATTGACTTTCGTATCATAACAAGTTTTAGCTTAAGGTAACATACGAAAATATTAGAGTATAATTTAAAATTTCAATATTTCTTAAATTTTACAAACATATTTACATAAAATAAATAAACAATAAGTATACAATAAAAATACATGATAATAACAGACTTTTAAAATAAATGTTTCCAATAAAAACTTCGCAAAAGTAAATTAATTCTCAGCAAAGCTTCTTTTTCATTCGCGTCGCATTAGCAAGTTGAGGACTTTATTATTTTTTCCCTTCTCCTGCGACCGGTTGATGGAACTTCTATATCTTTCTTTGTTTATTTTCCACAATCGCTTAAGAAATCAAATCTATTATCACGTACGTAGATATCGCCGAGATACCCTGAGCGATCACGAATATAACCCTCTTTTTGTTTAATAGGACGAGATACTGATCCAAATTAATGGAAACTTGATATTTGGCCCATGATCTAAATGTAGTATATATGTCTATTAATAATATACCTTCACTTCTTTTTAGTATCTGTCCCATGGTACATTTAAAAAGTTTTCTGTCTAAGTTAATCTGCTTACCCACACACTTACCTTAAAGCAGACAAATAACGAGAAAGGAATCGTCACGATGACCAGAATCCAAGACAGCACTACGAGGATTTTCCCGCAGGTCTTAGATTCTGAGTCATTGTTGTCTTCGGCAGCTAAAAAAAAAATCGTGTTTCATTTTACAAACTTTTCAGTAACAAACTTTGAAATGTAGTAATAAAAACTACAAACATTGCTGGATAGTAGGATAAAGTTGTTGGCGGCTCGACATTTCGAACATCATGATCGAAATGAATTTGAAAAGAAAAATCGAACTTCGAACAATTATTAATAAATAGGTCTATCAATAATTATGGTATGCGTAACAGTCAGAGGCTGGTCATTTACTGACGGCTGGCGAGTCCAGCATGCCTCGCTGTATGTTGTCATTTAAAATTAATATGAGAAATATGAAACCTGACAAATCGAACTAAAACGATCGCTGATGTTGGAATTTATTCGAAACAGCGAAATGTTTAGTATGACATTATGACTTAATAAATTTATATGTAGTTTAAATTTATAATTAAATACTTACTTGGAGCGTCGTTGATTACCATTGTAGTAGACTCGGAGAATCGCGCCATAACCAGATGCCTCAGGAGCGTGCGCTTTGGGCGGGAGCCGGCGGTTTACTGTCAGGAGGCTGCAGATTCGTAGCGTAGATAAGGATGGGTCCCGCTTTTATACAACGCCAGGGAGTTTGCGCGGAATGTCTATATAAACGACGATTGTCAAGGGAACAGCGGCGGCCCTATTTGTGAATAATTGATATAGCCATGGTTGACGACAAACGTTATCGTTTCACACGACCATTTGTAACTATTGTTTAAGGACCAATTCAATAAAATTAAACTGCAAAAATACTGCGAAGTTATGACAACTAACGTACAAATCAGTCTTTAATTTTCTGATTAAGTTATGCAGCTTGCGAATCCCACTATTTTTTCATATAGCTAATGTTCTATAGTAAGTGACGTTATAATGATGCGTAACATAATTTAAGGACATTGTTATATTTGCTCGTTATTTATTTAGTCTTCCAAATGCCTGTACAAATGTTACCATAATAAATATCTTTGTGTCTTATCGCGGTCCAAGGGGATTATCTGTTTTCCGGATTCATTAGTTCTCTGTCTTTATCAAAGCGGATTGAGCGTAAGTCTATTTTCTTAGGTTCGGATCTTGTACCGAAAATTGTATTTAACTTATGGATCGTCGCCAGAACAGAGAATAACCATATGTAACAAAATACAGAACCAGCCGTATATGTATACTTCCTCCTAATGCGTAGTTTTGTTTCATTAGTGGATTTTCAACACTGACCATTAGCGTAGATAGTGATCATTGTTACCAGTACTTTGGTCATGTTTGTTATTTGGACCAGTACCAGTACGTTGGTCATGTTTGTTATTGATTCCTTTTTTTATTGGTCATGTTTGTTATTGATCATGTTTGTTATTGGTCATGTTTCTAATTGGTCATGTTTCTTATTGGACATGTTTGTTATTGGTCATGTTTGTTATTGGCTGTTTGTTTAGTGTTCAAAATGTCCAAAAGCTATCTAACTAAAGGACTAAAAGTCTATCGGGTGTGTTCCAACCATTTATTATTTAATTTAGGAGTATACGACAGTATGGTATACGATGTAACGGGTAATGTGGAGCAATATAGTACAGATATCCTTACCTTCGTTAACGCATATTTTCATAATTATCACTAACGTAGTTTATTTACAGCCGAAATTATGTAATTGGAGATCACAAGGTGATGAAAGTTTGCACATTCAAAGAGCTTCCTTCGACGGTGTTTATGGTTTATGGTACGCCATAGCATGGGGTTCTCCAAACGTAACGTCAAAATGTTCTTTCAAGGCAGTTGATTTTTTAATACAAAAATAATCATAAATTAGTTTACATTAATGAGCATCTATATCTATACAATAAAACGCTACATTGCCAATACGATCCATTGAATATCGAACCTCATGAAGTCTCGCGAAGTTTTGTTTTTTATTTTCACGCACTATTCAGTTATAATCGCTTGTAGTTTTAGAAGTTATTCTAAATGTGGTAGTTATAATAGTTTGTAGTTGTAGGAGTTATTGTAAATACAGTAGTTATAAACGCTTGTGACCTCGCACGTATTGAATGGTTGTAGTTAGGTTTCCGTAGGTATGAATAGGATATGTTTATGTGCGGCCATGTCCGAGGTTTGCTTCCCGTCTATTGTGTAACTTTACCTTTTAATAGTTGCACTGTAAACCACCCTTTATGTGCCTATGTTCAGGTATTTAGCATTTTGTTTGTATATATTTTTTAATACTATATTTATTATTATTTGTTCCGTACAAGAGAGGCAGAGAATACTGAGTGCCAAGTGTCTTTATCCTTATAGCCCTGAACTCTTTCTTCTACTTACATTATTCTCATTACAGGAAATTTATTTATTAATTAATCAGGTTATTATTTATATAGAAATTAACGTGTCCTATACACATAAAACGTAACATCACGCTTGTCACCCCGAAGGGGTAGGCAGAGGAGTCTAGTACACTCCCACATTTCACAAATTACATTTCATCCCATAAAATAGGTGGTGAGCCTGTTGCCATACATCGGGCACAGATCCAGACTCCGAATCACCACTAGAAATTTTTAATTAGAAAAATACAGTATTATCCGACCCTGGATTTAAACCCAAGACCTCCCGGTCGGCAGTCACGCTTGCAACCACTCTACGAACGAGACAGTCAACTATTTTAATACACGTACAACATACACATACACCTATTTTAATATATTTTTTAATTTTACTAGAAATGAATGCATACTTATGATATATAGTAGGGTCGCATAGATTTCTATCACAGGAAAGAAAAAGATCGTTGCATTCCAATTTTAAAATACACCCGTTAATACGTGCGAGACGTTTAATCGAACCAATTGGAAAAGGAAAGGCTATAGATTTTTTATATTCACGTCGCAACTTCCTACATCCTTTTGTATAGTGTGTATGGAATCGTTTGTTAGGTATTGGTCGCGTAGAAATGACTAGATTGATTAATATATTTCA
>DWJK01005215.1:0-11323 GCA_018248815.1 Croniades pieria auraria
GCTCGAAGCCAAAGTGGGGGAAAGGGATTTGCATGAAATTGTCTTCTTCTAAGGTCCCTCGGGTCCCGCTTCTTTTCCTTTCCGTTTTTTCTTTCCCCCCCCCCCCCCCCTTTTTTTTACTCTTGATTTATATCCTACCAGCCAGGAACGAAAATAACTTTTAAGTGATGTATCCATGTTAATGTTGCTTGGACTCGCAAATTTTTTATGTACATTTGTTAACTATTAAAACGATTAAAATATAGGTTAATAATCTAAATAGTAATCAAAACTACTTAAAAATTTTTAAAACAATATTATTTTAGTTATACAAGTATTCGGCAAAAATATAGATTTTGAAACAATTTCGTATATATAAAGCGTTTACAAAATTTTCAAAATTGGGTTATTGTTATCCCATTGTCGGGCACATCTCAATCTACTGCTGGGGAGATAAGCAGCAAAGACCATGTTTGGGCCATACAGCTTTAATTAAACTAAGTAAATAAGTAAGTAAATACATATACGCCATGAAAGACTATACTTTTGTTGATTTGATTTCTCTAAAAAAAGCAGAGAGTGAAAATGAGTTGGTCAATGTTGTAAAATATGACTTTAATCCTTTTCATCATGAGAAGAGTTTTATATCCAAGTCACTAACCACACCAAAAGATAATTGTTTGATAATGAAACAAAAAAGGCTTCAATTTATACATACGGAAGGAATAAAGACGACACGCTTGAAAATCTGCGGAAGAAAATGTAATGACGAAATAAAATAAGCTTCTATTTCTGTATATGTATTAAAGGAACAGACGATATGCTTGAATGGAATATTCTCACGCAAATCGAAGCGGAAGAATTCGCGTCCCGACAATAAACCGGGCTCTAATAAAGAAATTCCGGATAGTCACAAACGGGGGCCATGGAAATCTCTAAGTGTCCCGTGCGAAATCGTAAACGGCCAACCGGGCTGAATACAAAACAGACCGGACCCCACCCTGCCACCCCGCCGCGCCCCGCCCCGCGCCCCGCGCCCAGTCTTCATGCCCTTCTTCCTTAATGTGTAACAAAGACACCCCTCTTACGCTTCGATGTGTTTGTGTAGTTTTACAGTGGTGTGCGTTTAGTTTCGTTTAAATGGCGAACTCGCTATATATGTGTGTGTTTGAAATATTTCATATTAAATTTCAGTCCTTTATCAATACGAAGTTGAGAGGTTATCTCGTCTAATGATAGCGAGCGAGGCTTTGTTGTTTTAGAATAAGTGTGTTAGGAATCATATTTTATGTAACATAACATATGTATATTACACTGGATGTACGAAAAATAAAAAAAAATTGCTCATTTCATAGCGGATAGAACGGTCTTTGTCTGTGAAAAAAGTCAAGAACGAAAAAAATTATCTTCGAAATTCAAATAATCGAATCGTATAACGAGTTTATCTGTAATCGATTTCAACTCGTCCATTCTATTTACAAACATCTCATTTCCACTGAACATTCTAATTAGCGAATGAGTCCAATAAGTGTATCTGAAAGCCAGGCACTTAATGGCGGTGAGGAAAAAAAGAGCAGAAAACTAAAATGGTCTCGTGGAAACACTTAGCGGTAAGCGTGGCAAGTGTGAAAGTTTCAGCGACTTTTTCTTTTTTGCGGCTACTAAGCATTTAAAGCGGCTTTATTTTGACTTCTGTGTACTTAAATACATATATCTATACTTGAATGTTTGCATAATACGTCATGTAATTTAATTAAATTTTCTTGGCTATGACTATAAATTACAAATCGTTTGTATTTTGACGTAAACTGATTTCACAATTAAAATATTTTTCCAATTTGACACCTTATTTTTTGGCCCTATATCTACTAAGATGGCCGCTATATATATTGGTGATACTGTCAATCCAAAATTTTTTAACTTTGTCAAGATCATGACAAAATCTCGTCATATAAAAGGTCGCTTATTAAAAAAAATTTAGATAATGAAATGAATTTTATTAACGTATTATTTAATTATACATAACAATTAAAGGGCGTTTTAATAAAAACGCACAGCTTAGTAATACATAAGTTTATTAACAGATTATACGAATCAGTACACGCTGACAATTAATGAGTCATTAGAATTCAAAAATGTAATTCCAAAAACAGAACACTACGAATATCCGAACGTTAACCACGTGACAGAAAAAAACAGCTGTAGCACTTAGCGAATGAAGTGGGTAGCTACAACTTGGCAAAAACAACACTAACTGTTATTTACTCGTTCTTATTTTAAAATTAAATAATTCCGAGACTACAAATAAACAGCCAGCAATTTAAGGGTAGGGTTTTATTATTTTTTTTATTTCTTCAACGGGCGCGATAATTCAATTCTTATTCCAAAAAAGATTTTAGCCATAGCCATTAGATCTTCGGTCCATATCTTTGATCAGCGATGTCTCTTATCACCGAGCGACTTGTGCTTATCAGCTTCAATACCTTAAAGCGAGCATTAATAAAATGCATGTACTTACTTTCTTTATTGTAACGTAAAAGTGAAATTACAAAAACATGCTATTGCTGCGCCTTAAAATTGAAAGAAAGAAAAACTAAATGAAAGAAAAACAGAACCAAAATACGGTATTTTTAATCAAGAGATATTTAGAATTCCTTCATTTATCATTCAAATATTACAGTCTTTTTCGTCTCTCGTCTATCTTTAAAAACTTTCTTAAACCAATTGGATAAACAGCACATATAATTTTGAATTTTTTCGTTTTGTAAACTGTAATATTGAACAATTTCCGTTTTCAAAATTGTAATATTGAACAATTTCCGTTTTCAAAATTGTAATATTCAATAATTGCATTATCACGATCACCCGTATTATCATTCCACTGTTTTACACTTGTCTTTCAAAATGAGTAGGGTTAGGACCATAGTCTGCCACAGACCAAGTGCAGGTTAACAGATTTTTCTAAACCATGGAACATTATGGAGAACTTTTGCTTTAGAGTGTGGAAAACACGAAAGTAAAAAAAAGACAACATCACGCCTGTAATCCCCGAAGAGGTAGACAGAAAGTATCACAAACTATAATCAAACAACGTAAATACGTACATATTAACAGACCACTTTGAAGAGAATTATTATCAAGCTAAATACTTTTCAAGTTTCTCCAGCTCCGGTAGCGCCATTAGCGTCAGACGAATTATTTTTAATTGAATTAGTACGACTCGTCTGAAAACTCGTTTCTTCGTGCGAAGTGAGACACGTCTGCAGCTGAAATTGGATAGAAAAGAGACACCTATTATGAAATTTTAAACATTTTTCTCAGATTAAATCAAAAGATAGAAGATGCTCTCCTTACTTAAAACTTGCACTTTCGTCGATATATTAACGTATAGCGCAGTAATTTTAAATTTGAATTGGCCACTGAAAACGGTAAATATTTGTGACATAAATACCTAATTCAAGTGACAAAAGAATGATTTTTTTTTGTAACAATGACAATTACAAAATTGCCAGCTTTAAAAATGTATACGTTTATTCAGTATGGCCATACAAAATTTATTTGTTCATATACGTGGAGAATGAACACTGGCCCTTAAACATCATTAGCATAATGACACCGGACGTCGGAAGAGGACATAAATCAGGCAACCCCGTGACCCTCGCGAAAACTCCTAAATACGTAATACTATGTGGAATCAATGTATTTATATATCTCTACAGGTTATACAAAAAACACTATACCTAAAAATGAAACGCAAATGTCAAAAATATTTTCCCAGTTATTTTTGGATATCAGATACAAAAACTAAACTACACACATTAATCAAATGGTGACACGAGGGGGTGTACTACACTCCTCTGCCTACCTCTTCGGGTATTACAGGTGTGATGCCTTTGCGTGTTTCACTACATTACTCAAATTATAACAAAGAAATAAAAACAAATTTCATCAGCTATACTTACCCGTGCGCACTGTAATAAGAAATTAGTTATGTGGTATCTTGCTTCTCACTCGCGTGTCTCATGAATACCATCTTTCTATCCCTGTCCTACATTAGTAATCTTCCAATTTCACTTTGCTGCTTAAATCGTTAACAGCTTTCATTCACAAATTGTGTTCCGCCCAACTCTTCAATCAAAACAAATACATTCGAACTTTTGCACCTTAAATACAAATTATTTCGGAACAAGTAGGTGAAAACGTACTTTTGAAAAAGATTTTAAAAAATAAGAAAAAATATAAAAAGTTGAATTAAATTTATATTTAACTGTTTACAAACTTTCTTGATTATATCCAGTATAAGTTACTGTGATATTCAAAGCAATGAGATGTAATAAGTCTTCTTACAGAAATCTTCGTCGCAAAAGAATCACTAACCAAAAATTTGCCATAATAGGAATCGGTAACCGCATCAGTGTTTACCAGGTCATGGCTGCACAGATAATGTCTGAAATTCCACCAAATAACATCACGACTATGTAAATAAAATTTAAGCAAAACCAACCCTTAAAACAAGGCGTTAGGAATGTAGCTGAGGTAATGAATAGAAGAAAGGTACTGGTCGAAGTATCTATTTCGAACAGATCCGTTCAGTAATTTTCTTTAGAACGCTCCGTTGGCGCGAAAAATTGTGTTTTTCAAAGGAAGATCGTTGCCTACTCTGTGGAACATTGACCGCCATTATGAACTCTTCGTTGTCAGAGAGAAGAGTATGTAGCTAAATAACAAAATATAATAATATAAGATTTACAATTAATCACTTTCCTTTGAAGAATTCCATATATTTTATTGAATTAAAATTAAAGTCGGAAATGTCGAAATATATGCCTAGAAATTAAATCCGTTGTAGTCCAATTATGATTTTAACTGTGTAGAACTATTTCTGGAAGATTATTTTTATTAATAGACAGCAACACGCGTCACTCGTTTTATTGAATTAGTAAATTCAAGTGGCACGACACCATATTAATATACTAAGTTTTGTATAATGCCCCCTAGTATTCAGTAGCCTAAAAGTCATTAGTACATCTTTTTATCCCAAGATGTCGCCCAAATAATAATTAGTTCTACAGCCAGCTATGGCTCTGATGTCGCGTCTACTAGCGCCTCGTTGCGGTGAGTAGAAGAACTAAAAATAATTGTAATACCTGATTATTAAATATGGAATACAATTTTACTATAAATGTTAATGAAAAAATTATGACATGAGCAAAATATAAATACATATTTATTTACAGTTACTTTTTATAAATAAATTTTGACTTATAATTCATTGTTTTCGTCGATTAATTAAATTAAAATAAGATAAAATGCAAGGAAAACACGTTATTAAACTTATAGCTTAACCAAAAATCTTAATATATTCTTTTAAACAAGCTTATGTAAAATAGCTTATTGAAATACATATGTAAAGTGAAATATACTGATTAATAAAAACATTAACATTTAAATTTCGAAAAAAATTGAAAACATTCGTTTCAACAAATCTCATTATACACTTCGCAAGTATTTCTTGATTGTGGGTAAATCCAATGGGGCGATATTGGATAATAAGCTGACAGCTGCTGGACCGGTTCTCTGTCCACCCTTGGATCGTCCGAACGGGATAAATTATTCTTTGTCACAACGGATTATTCCAATGACTAAAAAGCGTACGTCTCCTGTATTTTCGTCAACTACTTTATGTTAAGTATGACGAGTAGGCAATACAATATTAAATTTCTGAACGAAATAACAAGGTAGTCAAATCACTTCTTTTCCGTTCCATTCCATTTCCTCATTACCAATTCAATAGGACTTAAACGTTATTGATGAAACGTGGGAGTGTACTACATTTTTCTGCCTACTTCTTCGGGGATTACAGGCGTGTTGTTAGGTTTAAATTACTTCTTTTCATATATTCCGTGCACAAAATATCAATAACGGACCTAAAACCGACCGTTTTCTAGTTTGTAACAGCCATAACCATGTGTGAACATTAAAAAAAATACTGTGTAAACATATTAACACCGGACTTATGGATCCTAAAATCCGTTTACAAAATCAATATTTTTTATTTCACGTTTTGTTGTTACGTTCAATATCTATAATATTTACAACTCAGAATTATTAATGACTTACCAGAAAACAAAAGACAAAATAAAAATGAAAATAATGAACAAAACGAATTAAAATATTAAAACAAGAAACGAAACGTTGCAAAGTCATAAAACGATAAAAGACAACAGAATAAGAAAAAATTAACATTTTGCTGTTACGTTCAATATCTATAAAACTTACAAACGAGAATTATTAATGACGTATCAGAAACCAAAAGACAAAATAAAAAAGAAATTAATGAACAAAACGAAACAAAATAGGTAATAAAACGATAACAAGAAACGAAACGTCGCAAAGTCATAAAACGATGAAAGACAAGAGAATAAGAAAAAACAAAAATACCAAATGTACAGGGACCGATATTATTCACTTGGCTCTAATTAAAAAAGTAATGCAAAAATATATCTGCGATAAAATTTAACTATCTCGACCATTCAAATAAGGAATATTCTTCCTAGAACGAACCATGGCGTTAAATCCCTACAGATGTAGGTAGTAACGAAAATCAAGTTCCCGTCTATTGTCTAAGACAAAGTTTTTTCTCCCGTCTTACTTTTACTCTCACAAATTGTCACATTTTATTCCGTAAAATACTTCTTGAGCTGTTTTACTTTTGATAACGAACCGAATAAAAATTGTCATTTTAAATTTAATTATAGACATTCATGTTCTGTAGAGGACACGTTTCTGTTAACATTGCATTGAAATTGGTCAGGAGTATCTTTTGACGATTGTATAAGGACTGCCGATATTCTCGTAATTATCGTCGTCATCATTATCAGCCTTTGGATGTCTGGACTAGACATAGGTTTCCTCTAATCGGCGCCATTCCTTCCAGTCCTGAGACTTCCGAATCCAGCAGCATCTCGCAGTCTTCTTCAGGTTTTATTGAATTTATATTCCAGCTTTACTCACGTGTAGTCGGTATGGTTCGACTAGTTTCTGACCTACCCGAGGCTCTTCTTCATGAGATTCCGCCAATCTTAAGAACGACTGATTTCCCTACAGAAGTCTACGCGAAATCTGAACCGCTACATACTTCAATCATACAGATGCGAAACATTTCTTAATTACATAGTAACGTCATAAAAGTAATTACCTGTCCTGTTTTAATTAATTATGTTTGTCGTCTTTGGCACCCGTACTGTTTTAAACACATAATGACACTCAAAATTTCGTAGCGAATTGCCAAGTTATGAAAGTGTATCCTCTTATGTAGATTGGAGACAAAATGAGTTTAAAGGTAATAAATGACCGGAAAAAGCGAGAGATTAAAATATTTGTGCAACAAATTATAAACAAAGACACATATGATTAGCTCCCTGTTTCTATAATATTTATTCGAAATACTGTAAAACAAGTATATTGCGGTGAACATTTGTTTTAGCTCTCACGATGAATTTTCGAAATTTATATAGTAGAATCAGTAACAGCGAAAGTAGTAAATCGCAGTCATCGCCTAGTGGCTTAGAATTTAGACTCCCACTCAGATGATCCTAAGATCGAAGGCTGACCTTCATATAAAAAATATGTGTTTTTAAAACAAGATATCGCATGCTGTAATGACATAGGACATTATGGCAAGTAAAGCTGGACACCATTGAGTTCTCCATAACATTCTCGCGCGAGAACTCCAGCAAACCACATTAGGCCAACGCAGCAAACTATGAACATAACTCTTCTCAATTTGACAATAAACTCGTGTCGACGAATGGAACAGTAAAATGGCCTGATGATACAATATAAAAATCGCTGACCAAAATTATATCAAGCGTCAGACGTCCAAAATAAAAGTCAACAACCGACTAAAACTTACAAAAATATTTACGAACTTTATATCGCTTTTAACTCGTTTTCTGTAACATATCAAAACTAAACTCACAACCGTTGACGTGTTTTAACCGCTAAATACCGACGCTTACGAGGTTTTTATGAAAGCGAAAACATCGATCGACAGCCAAGGAAAGAATAAAAAGTACGAGGTACAGTCGTGAACACAATTCGCAACGATTTTCTTTTGTTTTTACGTTTAAATATGGTAATTAAATGTGTTTTTTAGTTTTGTCAAATGTGAATGATGTGTTGGTTACCATGCGTTTCTAATTATGTGTAAAACAATAGGAAAATATAGTGCATACAATGTACCATGGAAATAAAGTTCTTGAAAACTTACAAGCGATGTATGTTAATTAAACATAATCTGATGTGTCGCTATTTTTACATAAGCAGTAATATATTCTTTATTGATGGAAATAAACGTCATTCTCTTCTTGTTTTAATTAACGATTCTTAGTGAAAATGTCATGAATAAATAATGTATTAACGAAGATTTTGTGTGTGTTCATAACTAATTTAAAATCATACAGATTTGTAACTTTTTCGCATGTGACGATAATATACTTTGTTAACCTTTTATGTCAATTGATTTTAATTTTTGTATTTGATTTTGTACCGTTTTGTTGTTTATAGAAATAATAAATAAATAATGATTCGAAATATATTGATGTTTTATTGTTCCTTACGTAATATTTATTTTATTAATGCCTTCTTGATATGTACATAATAACATGAAAATTTTCTCAGATTCGTAAATAACATATGCGATATTATAAAGCTCGTAAAAACCCACTTCGATTTAAACGTAAATTCACGTCATGATTTAGCTTCTATCATATTAAATGTATAAGTATAAAGTATGTATAAAGTTTTTTTAAATAAATCATCGCCAGTCACTTGTGTGCATGGCGGTACCTGTTGAACCAACTTCATCTTTTTATTCCCGTACCGGCGCTCGTACTAAAAATCGAATAAATCAAAATATAACCGATCACAGGACAAAAGTTTATTCACAAATTAAACCAGTTTTTTTTGTGATCGCTGAATGGGACGCAGCATCCGCCATCTGGTCGGCACTTTTGTGTATTGAAAGACAAAATCTAGTGTTTAAACCGGTTTCGTTATGACCCTGGACCTCTATTTGGGTCATCAACGTATTCCTACGGGCTACGTGTTTTCTATTCAGTGCGTTTTAGATTTTGGTATCGATCAGTACTTGTGGCGGCAAACAGTTTTTGGAGAATGGGTATGTATTTTTAAAGCTTTTTCTGTAGGATATTTTTTCTATGAACATTTTTGAATATTCATTTTTGCGCAATGGTTGTTCTTCCATTGGTCATGTAAACAAAGTCAAATATTTTAGTGGCACAGAACGCGTCAAACTATGACTTACTAACGGCCACAAGTTTTATCTTCGAAATGTCTAGCGACCATCATGATAAGCCTTTTGCTGTCACTTTTGGTCATTTTCCTCCCAGAATAAGAAAATAGATAGTTCTAGAATAGGAAGACATAGCCTCTAACATGTTAACCAAGCGTTAGCTAACTACACTCTATAGAAAAATTTACATTCTGTAGAGTTGTATATGCATTGTTAAAAGTTGTTAAAATTCAGTCAATTAATGCCTCGACTGCCTCGTTGATCGAGTGATATCAAGTGCGACAAGAGATCGGAAGGTCCCGGGTTCAAATTCCGGGTCGGGTACTATTAGTAGTGGCTCGGAGTCTGGTCTGTGCCCGGTGTCCGGCTCACCACCTATTCCATAGGACTTAAACGTAACTGGTGAAAATTGGGAGTGTACTATACTCCTCTGCCTACCCCTTTGCCTATTGCATTAATGCATGAATTATGTTCAATAACGATTCTTATTACAAAAAGTAATGGATAGTTACAATTTTTTTCATTATTTTCAAGCAAATCATTCATATTGCTACTTTGATAACATTTCAAACAGTTATTGTAATTATATCGTAACCCCGCATCCTTTATAGGGTAAGCACAGAGCACCAAGTATCTGGCCTATTTGGTCGAGATAGATGAGACAAGTAGATAAGATAGATACGGTTATCGTTCGTCAGTAAGAGGCCTAAAATTGTACATAGATATTTTAATTTCCATTTTTCTTAATATTATTTCTATTGTTTGAATTTATTTTTCCATGACAACTGGACTCACTTCATTTCATTTCAATATCTTAATCGTTTTCAACAACTTAACTCATGTCACTTACAATGTATAATAATTTAACTTTAATTCTGGTCACTTTTCTCTATAATTGTTATTAGCATTTACACTAGTGTCATGTTTAGAGAACATGACACTAGTGACATATCTATGCCAGTCGTTCGCGTCTCCTGGTTTGACACTGAACTTCTTACCTCGTATAATATTCTCTTGTATCAAACGTGCTAGTGTTTGCTCTGTTGGTGCAACTTAATAAATAAATAAAATAAAATAATTAGACAGGCAATAATAATATATTTATATTTAACTCAACGGGATCCCAATGCACTGCAACGGCGGTTAAGGGCGGATAACACATGGAAGGCACGAGTATGTGCAAAATATCCCAAAAAAACACACAATCGAAATAGAACCGATAACGGCCGTACGAACAGCAATTGGAGTATCGATTTTAAGATCCCCTTTCTACCATTATTATTTTTTTTACATAACAAAGAAAATATAAAGGAGGAGTTCGCAAGGGCCCGCGCCCCTCGCGGCGCGCGACTGTGTGCGTCGGTATGTCGCGAATAGTGCTGTGTGCATGTGTGCGTGCAACTTTGAGACGATCGACGGAGCCCGACGAAATAGAGGGTGATTTGTTGATAGAACAAGTCGTTTTAGCCCTTAGCCCGTGATGGGAGGAAAGTCCTACAATTTACCTATTAATGTTATAATAAACGGATTCACAATCATAGATTTGATAGAATATGTGATAGAATATGTCTTTGCAAGTTTTTTAAAGAGAATTTGAAAATGAATGACTAAGTTAAATACCTTAAGCGTTAATAAAAACGCTCCAAGAGATTTTAAAATGGATGTCTGAATTTTCTACGTAAAACAGATTTAAAATCATTGTATTAATAAAGTAAAAATATATTAAAACGTCGTAAAATTTCTTATTAAAAAAGATCATTGTTAGACTTAATTGTAATTATTAGAGAAAATATATTTTACTATGTTGCGATTTTAATATGCGTATGTATATCATAATAACATTGTTAAAACTAATTTTCTGCAAAAAAAATTGTTTCAATTTTTTTTTAATTTAAAAAAGCTGATTCTTTATGTATTAATATAAGCATTTCTTGTCGAATACGTGTAAGTACAAAAAAAAAAAAATAAACCATCCATTTGTCATTCCACTGTTGGAATATGGTCTCCTCTCATATTGAGAAGGTTAAG
>DWJK01005216.1:0-11322 GCA_018248815.1 Croniades pieria auraria
CTGCAGCATCTCCTTGGTGTTCTCGAAGAAATTTACGAAGGGCGGATACGCCTTCACCATGTCCGGCGTATACTTGAGCACCAGCCGCCCGATGCTCACCTCCTCGCTCCAGTGGGCCTGTGCGTAGTGCAGTTCCTCCAACATGCGTCTGATGAGTCACGTACAGTACCAAAATAAATTTATGTATCGAGATAACTTTGGATATAAATTATTAGTAACAGAACATCGTTTCATACAACGATAAAGGTAAATATCGCGTGAAAGATTTCCTCACGGTACTGACCAAGCCTGAAAATTGTCCACGATAGCCTTTAAAATGGAGCCTGCGAAGATTTACCTCCCTTGTGAGACAGGAGATACATATTCAAAAATGAAATGATAACTATTGAGAAGTTCACACCAGGTACTGCGGCAAATCCTGTAGAAGTGAAATAGGAAGGCATCCTCCGCCTACCGACCGCGGCCGGGGTGGGTCATGTCTAGCTTGTGTGTCTGTTATGATGCTGTTATTTTGTTATTGGGTTAGAATATTTTCTCTAAAGTAAACAACAAGGATAAAGAAGTCAATATAAGAACATAATATAGTCAGTCACCAATATTTAAACATACGTAAATAGTGTACTCACTGATGTAATTCGTATATAGGCGGCAAATTTCCAAATATAATTTTGAGTTCTGTATTATTGAGCAATGCTTGATTTTTGCCATTGTCCGAATCGTCCTCGGCCATCTCTTCCAACGGCTGCTTGAACATCTGCAATTATTAACATTACGTCCGATAAACACGAACGCACGGTAAAACGTGTAAGTAAAAAGAATGACTATTTTATAGGCTGGCGCACCGTGACTATCGTGTGCAGTATGCCAACGTAATTGGATTCCGTCTGCAGCAGCTCCATGAACACCTGCTGCCGCGGCGACAGCAACTTGCGTACCACATTGTCGGGCACCTCCGATTCTACAAACACACATATTCGAAAATGCTAACCAATAACTTCATTGAAATAATTGTGATATTTGGCCGCGTTACATATATACGTTTCTCTTAAACGTAGGTAAGTGAATTGCAAAATTCTTAATGGGAAATAAAGTTTCTAAAACCTCTTAAACACCGTAACGGCGACCGCGGGAATAATTCGTCACATCGTTAATCGGCCGGATCCTCCCATCGATCGGCGGGATACGATAGAAACATACAGAAACACTATACAAGCACACCTTCCAGCAGCTGCTTGCCGTCGGGCGAGGGCGTGCAGTCCAGAAGGTTGTTGGACAGGCTGAGCAGCACGGCGTCGCCCACGGACGAGCGCCGCTTGTGTAGCGCCGCATCGCCGCCGCGCAGCTTGCGCTTGCGCAGCCGCTGCAGCTGCGTGGGCGTGGCGCTCGCCTCCTCCGCGCCGCCCGCCGCGCCGCCCCCTGCGCCACCCACCGACGAGCGTCGCGACACCTCGTCTAGATACTTTAAGGGTTACGGAATCTTGAACCCGTCCTATCTACTGCACGTGATTGTTAGTTTAGGGGGAACTTAAAATTTTACTAATTTGTGTGGTCCTATTCAAAGTTGACAAAAATTATCTTGTTCGATTTTGCCTTCGTTCCACATGTAATAAAACTGGAAATGTATCATGCTTCTTTGGTGTGTATTTCGATCTCTAGTCACTTCGATTTACTACTTTGCCTCTTAAGTAATGTCGGTTTATGCAAACAAAATTATTTTGATCGTATTTCGTACATTAACTCTAAACCAAAGGAAATGGTTTTGTAACAGGCTGCAAGAACTTGCTGATTGTTGGATTGAAACGGTAATGTACGATGGCCTAAACATTGAATGATAATGATTTCTTTCTATGACGAAAAGTAAGTTAATATTGAAAACTGACATTACTCATGAATCACCCTTAAATATACAATGATCGCGTTTCCGACAATTACAACTAATAGAATCTTCATATTCATATGTGCAACGCAATTAACGAAAAACTTATGAAAAACCGAAGGGAATGAAATAATCGAAGTCTTACATCTTTAAACAGATAGTCCTGTTCGTCCTGGGCCTCCTCATTCTGCACTGAGGCCCAGAACCACTCCGCCTTGACCACGTGCACGCGCAGCGAGCACTCCGGCGCCGCGCCCGTGTTGTGCTCGTCTACTACCTGACAACCAAACGATCTTATTAAAATTATTTCTTCACTTTCAATGCGTACCTCTCTAATCCTGACGTATCTAGGAGTAAATAATGTAGGTACACAATGTAACCTACTCTGCGCCTAATCTGCTTATTATACTCATGCAAAACAGAGAACAGGCCGAGACCGTCTCGAAGGTAAATGATGAATGTCAGAGTTATGCCGAAAATGGACCCGTAAGGTTCACTAGGGCGCAACGAGCTCAGTGTGACGTGTAGCGGTATAGAATTAAATGGGGTTAGTACCGGCAGCGATAGTCCATGGCATTGCGATATGGCGCGGGCATCGCGGGTGGGGGGCGGCGAGGCGGGCAGCGGGCGGTGGCGCGCGGCGGCGGGGGCGGGGGGGCACGGGGCGCACAGCGAGTGGCGGTGCGCGCGCAGCCACGCACTCTGCGGCGTCTTGAACAGCGCCGAGTCGTCGGGCTCGTCCACGGCGCCGCCGCCGGTCGCCGAGTTCGTGTCGGTGCTGTCCACCGTGTCCACTTGCACGGGCGATATGTCGAAGTTCATTCGGTTCAGCTCCCTCTTAGGAGTCGAGACGTTGCTCGAGTTCGGAGGCAGGAGGCAAGGATCGACCGCCACGTTGTTTCGTTCGGGTCGCTTCTCGTACTTCTTCTTTCTCTCACTTCTGAACGAAGCGGTGAAGGATTTCACACTCCTACGTAGTTTCGAAGCCGACTTTGCGGTCCTAGAACTTCGTATGGAAGCGAATGATATGTCGAAGAACCCTGACTGTTTGCTCATATTCATGGAATTGATGGAGGTGTTGTCGTCCTCCCTGATAGGAGAAGGCGTGGACGCTACGAACTCGCCGGCGGGGTCGGTGGGTTTGACGCTATCCGGGCTGACCGGCTCCACAGTTATGTTTCCTGTAGTTTTAGAGACTGATTCCTTTTTTGTTCTCTTGAATATTGTAGGTCGATTTTTAAACTTAAAGGAGTCCTTGATTTTTAATCTTTTGATAGACTTCCAATTCGTATCTTCCGACTTGTCTGGAGAAAAATTTAATGCGTCTATGGAACTGACTTGAAAATTGGAATCGGTTGAATTGCGACTTCTTTTCTTTCCGGATGATATCGTGGTCGTGGATTGCTGCAACTCTTTTCCGACAGTGGAAGTGGGTAACAAGAGACCTGGATCATCTCTCGTGTCGAGATCGCATAGACTTTTCGTAAAAGACGAGTGAAGCGACCCTGCCTCCGTTAAGCAATCGACTATATTGAATACGTTCATAGATTTATTTCTGAAAACTTCTCTCTTATCCTTGTCATTCACACGAACAGAACCGTGCCTAGCGTGCTGTCCAGCATGTTTGTTCTCCTTATCGCACGTTCTGTACGTTCTAGCCTCGACTTGTCCGCTACTTCTGTCGTTCTCAGTATCACAACACAAGTCGTCGAGAAACGATTTTCCTATAAAACTAATACTGATATTGTCGGGCTGCTCTGTGTCTGTGCACGACAGGCGAGTATTTCTAACAGTGTCGGCAGCGCAGTGCAAGTGCCGCTCTCTGTCTGCGCACGCTCGCTCGCTGCCGGGGCGCGCGGGGGGGCTGTCGCGCCGGCCCGAGAGGCGAGCCGACAGTCTACGATAGAGAGAAGTCTTGGGCGTGGTCTGAGAGCGGGTGGGCGTGGCGCGGGAGGGTTGCACGGACGAGTTGGGAGTGCTAGGATGAGGCGAGAGGATAAGCGAACGACCGAAAGTCTCCCCATTGGCCATTACCTGAAACATGTGTGAAACACACCACGCAATGATGTAATGAAGCCATTCCGATACAGACATGCAGAACGATATTATTACTGTTGTGACGGAAACAGTTAGACACAGGAGAAGCGGCTACCTGACAAATATTATAGTTATTATTGTTGACTTATTGATTGAGCATCTTGGGATACAGACAAGTATATATATTTCCTTAGAAGCCTTTACAGGTATGGTATGTGTATTAAAACGGACAATGTTTAAAAAACAAATGGCGATATGATCTAAAGCAAAATATACATAAGGGGAACGTCAATTTAGAAATGTAACGGCATGAACTACTGTTATGAATATTTACAATGAGCGACAGTGCACTCTGACGCCGAGCTGCGAGTGCGGGAAAAATGAATGTGAAACATATATCTAATAGTTTGCAATGTGTGAAGAAAGCGTTGGGCCAAGAGATGTGCAATAGAAGTGTTGAAATAGACAATGGGTCGACTTCATGTCGCGCGGAACAGGAGTTTAGCGACTACCATTTCTAGACTACAACTGTATTTGCTGATGAATTAATTAAAAGGCAGAACTGTGTTTTTATTACCGACTTTTTAAGCTTGGTTTTATGAATTAAGCTTTAGGTATTAAGAATTTTATTCAATGAAGATCTTAATGTTCTCAGATAGTAATGTCGCCATAATCGAGTGCAATAAACGCTAGCCGCGCTAGCCCCTCAGCCACAGACACGACGGTCGCGAGTTCAGCGGTGAGCGACGTCCGAGTCCACGTCAGCCAGCCGACAGCCGAGGACGGCGCCCACGCTACCAGCGGTCTACTCTACTCTACTGTGTTACTAAACTAAGATGAACATACCGGGAACACCACGTGCATGCTGATTTCATTATTCCAATATTAGTAGGTAATGGTGTGTCCTACGGTGTACAAATAATTTTTCGCATGGAACTTTGAACGGGAAATTGCAGGCGATGGTCGCGGAATAACAACGCAATCGTCGAAGGGTGTTTTATTGGCTCGTTGGGCGATAGAAAATGTTTAAATAATACATAACGTGTAGTAACGAATTAGCAGAGTGGTACTCACGACGTGCGTGCAGTCGAGGTCGTCAAGCGCGCACGCGGCGCCGCCGTTGCTGGCGAGCACCTCGGCCATGTGCTGCGTCTCCTCGTCGGGGAAGCCCACAAAACACACCCGCGCGCCCGCAAACACTTTCAGCTTGTGCTCCTTCTGCAATCACACCAGCGTTGTTATTCTACATCAGCGTCATCGTAGCTTCCCTGTTGCGCACGAGTCTCCTTTCAGTGTGACATGGTAAAAGGACGTAATCTGCTACGTTGGCCTAGTGCTAACAGGCAGAGTTCACACGCCTTATTGTCCATAACTACCTACCTTATTGTCAAAAAAAACTCCAAAAATGTATATAAAAATATACATTGACTGACTCGTTAGTCCCGTGATCAGTAAACCTGACTGTTGAGCCAGGAGAAATATCTATAAGTGTGTAATATATAAATATTTTGGTCGCTCACAATGACGGCATCGTCGGTGGCGAGGCAGGCGGGGTCGTCGCGACGCGCCCAGCACGCGTCCACCCAGGAGCGCGCCAGCACGGGCACGCGGAAGCCCGCCGCGTAGCGGTACTTGTCGCCTGTGGCCGCCGCCGCGATCAGGTGCGTCACCTTGCTCGACATGTCCTTGCGGATCGACCCGCCCATGTAGTGGATTAACGTTATCAGGTACGTCTGCAAACAAACATCGACACGCCGACCGTCTTTTATCAACAAAATGACCATGGAACCACAAACAAATAAATCAATATCGACACAACCGGTATTTTCGAATAGTCATTTTGGAGAGATTTTTTTATTTAAATACTCACAAGTTCATCTTTTTTTCGAAATCCTGAGAAGCATATGACCGCCCCTCGCATAGCCAGCGAATAGAGCGGCCGCGCGTTGGCCGGCGGCGCCTCGTCGCGCTCCGCCAGCTGCAGGACCGCCGTCGGCCCCAATACCCTTCAATAATAACAAACGAAATTGCTTACCATTCAGTTGGACTCATCTCAGCGAATTTACATTACATAAGCCCGGTTTTATGTTTGTTGTTCGTAACATATTTTACAAATGGATAACTTCACAACCGAACATTTAACTACTAAGTTAGAGGTACTTAGTCACTAATTATTTCAGAAACTAGTCAGAAAGGACTCGAAGTAGTCGTTCACAACTCGCCGAGTGTTGTACACTTGAAGGCCATAATAATAGTTACGTATGTGGTGGACACGGCGACTGCGATCGGAGCAAGCAACTTCACGCCGCCACAACAGTACCTTCCTACGATACGCGTTCTGCCGCGTATTGCATCCACTTCCGGGTATTTTAAAGCGACTGGCTCGCAAAGAGAAGAATCTTTTATTTTGGCCGAATACTTCCAATAACTAGTTTACTAGATACCTAACTCAACGAAGTGCCTCAATCTTGAAATCATTTATCCACTAGAGCCTTCCAATTATTCACAATAAGGCAACTTCGGTCACAGGCCGGACCTTTTAGACATTTGAATCATCGAAAATATTACCTACCCTTCCACGTAAGGACATAAATTCTACACGGACTAGAGTCGGATCCCCGCGCAACCCGGGTACACTTGGGTGTATGGGTCTGTACTGAAGAATTGTTATGTTTATATTTTTATTCATTGTAGTTGTGCTGTATTCGACATCTACTTATGTGTCCTATTCAGACTTGTTGTGGTCACATAACTACTTGACTGCTTCATTGGTCGAGTAGTTGCAAGCGCGACTGCCGATCGTGGGGTCCTGGGTTCAAATTCCATGTCGGGTGCTATATATTAGATTTTTCTAATTTAGAATTTCTAGTCGTGACTCAAAGTCTGAATCTTTGCCCGGTGTATAGCAATAGGTTCACCATCTATGCCAAGGGATGCAAACGTAACTGGTGAAACGTGGGAGTGTACCACACTCTTCTTCCTACCACTTCGGAGATTACAGGCGTGATGTTATAAATCGGAAACCAGTAGAGAGCCAGAGGGCAGCGGCCAATTCACGCTTATCCCCGGCAACGATCCAACGTGGAGGGTCCAGCGCTAGCGTTGTTGGTGCAATGTAGTTGTAATAACGATTAGATATGAATGTGTGTGTCCCCATGTCGTTCAAGGAAATCTTTATTTCTAATTAAGTTAAAGTTCATCCTAGTGAAAAATGATTTTAATATGGCGATAATAAGTTTAATATATACTTGTTAAGAAATAATTGGTGGAGGGAAAAAGGACAACATTGTGCGTGAAGAGGATGTGGTGCATGTTGTGTACCAAGATTGTTATCAATCACCTTATGGTGTCAGGAAATTACTTTCTGATCAAATAGTTAGCCAGTAGGTTACGGGAAATGCAATTTGTTTAGTTCTGAACGAGAGATGAATCAATTGTTACGTTTAGTCACGCGTGCTCGCCGTCATACAAGTCCTACGGTCACTTGTGCCCCTAACTTCCGCTGGGGTAAAAGGAAAGAAAGACGGAAGTCCGAATATAAAGTACCGAGAATAGACACGCCACTTCAGTTTAAAATATTTCGAGCCGTCTATTAATTCCGAGAATCATAACGGTAACTCGGCGGTGGGCACTTCTACCTCACTCACTGTATCATTCGGACTTTTAGTTAATCTAAAAAGACTACAAATACAATCCCTTAGCTACTTGCTCTATGCAACGACACAATTAACAAACGTTGTACGTCAAGCTTTTCTAATTCAATAATTATATTATTATAATCATTATCACTATTATTATAAAAAAATGTATTAACATGCTTGTGATATCATTTACAATCAGAAGTTTGGAAAAAAATCGTCATATTAATGTAGGTATCTAGACTGTAGTTAGAGTTTTCTATAAACTGTCACTATCCGATGTGCCATCCGTCGCTTATAGATGTGAATTAGACGAGGAGCCGGCCGGTTCGTCGTGCGGGTCGTGCGGGTCGTACGAGGGAGCCGGCGACGCCGCGGTGACGTCACGGCACGACGCGCGCCGCCGGTTCGCTCTCGCTGATGGAAATAGTTCGAATAGATTTACGAAAATTACGATTAACATATAGCAAATAAACATGCAAAATAAAGGTTAATTGCCGAAACCGCGCGGTAGCACGCTCAAAATCCGTACGGCTGCCGGCTGCTACGATTAGTTGTGCTTTTTAGATCGCTATCATAATGTATCTATTTAAGGAGAAATACAAAAATATAACAGTATAGTCCATTGCATTCGTAAGCATAGTAGTGCTACTCGAAAGAGAGAATGAGTACTTAAGGCTGATCTTTCTCGGGAGTAGGAGGGAGACGCGTAGGCCCCATGGCGACCCCACTGTCACACACTTGTCCGGGTGTCCGCACTAGACTCGCGTTCTCCACACGTACGCAGCACTTGCAACATCATGGTGCACTTCGCCAGCACCGCAGCCGTCACCATTCACACGCAAACTACACACCACGCATATTTCCACCACGTAATATATCGTTCGTCGGCAATAGTACAACAACGAAGTCACTAAGGACCGTTCATTGCAAACTATCACGCCATGAGTGTTTAAACAAAGGCGCAGGCGGCACGCGCGATGTGCGTTTCACGTTAGATTGAAGAACAGCCGCGAAGAATGTAAATCCGAAAATAGCGAGGAGCGTCGTTCGGCCGCAAAGGCGACCCTCGCGCTACACGCGAGCCGTGCCGCCCCACACCGCCCCGCCCCGTCCGCAACGCTCCGCGCCGCCCAGCGCCCTCCCACGTGTACGCGCACCTTTATTTACATATTCCCCATGAAATATACTTACTCACCGGTCGGCAGCTTTTTATTAGTAAAAGTTCTGTGTTAGAGCTACCCCCAAACTACACGTCAGAGAAGCGGCACAAATTATTCCGAATATACGCGTTAATATTCTAGTTAATAAGTGTGTAAATAGCTTTTAATTTAAGGGTTTGCATGCTCCCAAGGTTCCCATAACTACGAATAGGTGTGCCGGTCGCACGATTAAATTGTACTATACATTACTTAATATTGGCTTAACATTTTAGATTGGTGCTGAGATAAAGATATATTTTTAAATTTCGAATCATATCAACAACTGTAGAGGCCATCGGATGCTGCGCCCCAATAGCCGATGAACACAACGATCAATTGATCGAATTGCAGGCAGCAATCATTGTCGTTATAGAGGAGTAGTGGATCTGCATGAGATCGGGCATTTAGAAGAAATCACAAAAGAAAGATTATGCTCTGTCTGATTACATTGAACAACGATTAAGATAAACATGTAGACCAGTAATATCATTATTAGAGTTAATGGCAGATGTAAGGTATTTACTTGAAATAAAATATGTTACGAACGTGCTGCGACAACAGCATATGAAACACTATAAAGGCTGGCTCGTTGGTTGGCTTCGACTCCTAAGTCGGGTGCTATAGGATTTTTATAACTTAGAATATTGAGTAGTAACTAGGAGTCAAGATTTGTGCTCACCACCTAACGATCGAGTTGAGACGTGGAGCTTACATCTCAGTATACCTGCATGTCGTAATGAGCTAAGTACAATTTCTTGTTTCCTTCTATTGTTTTTAATTGACTTCCGAAAATTCATAAAAGAATAAAAAGTTTTCTCTCAAACCAACTGAAAATTGAATCATTACTGCTTTTGGATGAAGCGTTAAAAATTAAATTAATTAATTGAAACAAAGTCAACGAGTTATAGGTCGGCGGCAACGGGCTGCGGCGGGGCGTCGTCGGAGTGCTGGCAGAGCGTCGGCGGGGCGGCGTCGAGGCGGCTCCGAGGCCGTAACGTTTAAAACAATAAACAATTAATCCGCAGCACTTCCGATCCGGGCTGAGTCAGGATCACGGACATCTATCATTTCACTTTAAACGCTTTTCTGCCTTCCCCGAATTATATTACATGCAACGCTTCTTGAAATAAGTAGGGAGTGTCACCTGAAATATTTTTTTACAAACCATTCAGTTGGATATCATTTTAAACACTCAGGTCCGTGAGTTCAGTTAAATTATCTGCACGAACTGAAACACCGCCAGGAATGTCCGTAGTCGTGTGAATGTTTACACAATTGAGGTGCATTACGCACTTGCAATTTGCAAAGTTGACGAGAGTCAAAGAGTATCGAGATGCACAGAGTGTGGAGCGAGTTCAGCAGGAGGGTTACAACAATAACGTTATTTAAGTGCACAAGTAGACGCACCGTAAGCCGGCGGCTGCTTACGGTGCACTCCGCGCTAACACGAGATTTCAACAAATAAATGCCGAGGTAAGCGAGCGAGTCATTCCGTAAACACATTAAGAAAATATACAAATCTTAGTAATAAAATTGGTAGCGTGTTAATTTTATAACAGAAATCGGTTTATCTACAAAATCTGGATCAAATATATTCCAAAATGTATAACTTGCAATGGATTGAAATTTGAAGCACAGTTAGCACAATGCAACAGAGACCTAACCTATTCTACGGTGTATTTGAGTGTACTACACTCATCTGCCTACCCCTTAAGTGAAATACAGACGAAAATACGTTTAAAGTATGTATATATTTATAATGATAATGTAACACACCTGTATTTAGCTTTGTGCGCGGCGTCGAAAAGCTCGCCCTCGAAGGGCGCCGTGATGAGGTAGGAGGGAGGCGCGGGCGGCGGCGGCGGCGACGGCAGCGCGTCGGCCGCCCGCGCCGCCGCCACCGAGCCCAGCCGCTCACACGCTGCGCGCACTCGCTCGCACTCCAAGCACGCCTCGTTCACGTACACTACGGGACTCTGTGAGCCTGTCGATCAACATAACGATATTCAATTTCATCTAACTCCCGAGTTCTAATAGAGGAGCCGCATGGCACCTAATATTCTTAAACAGAATCATTTTTTCCCACCCAATTAGGCTTATGTTTAAAGCACGGGAATGGTACGAATTTAATACACGTCTTCCACTAGTGGCTCAAGAATTAGCATTAATTGTGTATAGAATATTTATTGTACTTACGAGGGGGCGTTTTTAAGTTCGCGGAATGGCGGGGTTGGAGGGGGCATAGCAGGCTCGTTAAGGGCGGTACGTGTTTAGTGACTCATAATTAGTATAAATATAAAGTTTTGTCATAATTGCATCATTAGTTTTAAAACTATCGACGATTAAAAAACTCAACCCGGAAGAAAATTTGAAGTATGGAGAAAATTGAGTATCGCGCCGTTATAAAGTTCCTTACCAAGCAAGGAAAGTCTGTGCAAATCATAATGGAAGAGATGTCATCAGTTTACGGGGCTTCTTGCCCTGGGAACACAATGGTTTACAAGTGGCACAACCTTTTTAAGCAAGGCAGGGATTCACTTGAAGACGACCCACGACCAGGACGGTCTGT
>DWJK01005217.1:0-11321 GCA_018248815.1 Croniades pieria auraria
TAAAATAAATACATATAAAGATATCCTTAAAACAAAATACATACATATATATGTACCATACCAATAAACTGCATAATTATGTGAATAAATAAGGTTAATTCTTGATTACGACTTGTTTCATTATTAGCGTTTAGCTATATAATGTTAGTTTAGTTATATAATGATGCTGTATATAATGAAGTTGTAAGAAAAACGCAAAAATGCTTTCTTTAAACGCTTGGATTCTGCTGATGCCAACTTCTCATACATGATACATATGGATAATACGTACTTACAGATGTCATTGCTACGTGTGAATGTAACTAATAATTCATTACCTAAAATATCTTCATAAAAAGTTGTACTTTATGTTTTATTAATAAAATAATGTCTTAACGTAACATCACGCCTGTAATCCCTGAAGAGGGAGGCGGAGGAGTGTAGTACATTCCCACGTTTCACCAGTTACGTTTACGTCCCATAGTATAGCTGGTGAGCCTACTGCCGTGCACCGGGCACACATCCAGACTTCGAGTCATTACTAGAAATTCTAAATTAGAAAAATCCAATAGTACCCGACCCGGGACTTGAACCCAGGGCCTCCCGATCGCCAATCGCGCTCGCAATCACTCAACCAACGAGGCAGTTTTGTCTTGAAAATAATGTCTTATTTAACCAAATGAAATACCTAAGTTCGTCTACATTTTTATTTATATTTAAAATCTATAACACAGTAAGTAGCGCTCCTTATCCACATAATGAAATACGGAACCCTTTTATAAGTGAATGGCTGATGCGAAGTGCGACTCAAAGGTCTAAATGGAACTTTCCAACTTTACGATGGAAAAATTAGTAGCGAAAATAAACGTAGAAGAAATAGAATAATAACTTATCGGAATATGTTTTAAAGTACATGAATGTCGTGTCATTATAGACATCTGAAATATCGTTAATGTATTTTGTTCCTTTTTATCGAGCATTAGCTGATACCCGTGACTTCGTCTGCATTGTTTATTATTTCAGCAGTATATGTTATGCGCAAGAAATAAAACATGAAGAAATTTCGAAGTCCAAAATATACTGTGATAATCTTAAAAATAGTTACAGTTTCTTAATAACTTTACATTAATGAAGTAGCCATCTTTATCATTTTTTTAAAAGGACCAGGTGTCTAAGAAGTAAAACTAAAAAAAACATCGAAATCCATCCAGTAGTTTTTGCGTGTTGCGTGCACAGCAGCAGAACTTAATATATTTATATAAATATATTTAGTATCAAATCGCAATATAATAGAAAAAAAATCTTACTTCGACCGCAAAAATCATTGTTTGTTCGAGATTACAACAAATAGATTATACTCGATTTGAGTAGTAAAAACAAAAAGAAATTCTTGTAACATGACCAACTCAGCACGTTACGAATTTTCAAGCTAATTATTCTTGTATTTTAGTACGTACTCCACAAAGACACCCTTAAGACGAACTGTGTAACGAAATGATCTAGACAAGACACGGTGGTTCCCGACTTGTTGAAGTAAACAGACTGTTCAGTAACAAGTCTGCCGACAGCGTATAGATGCCGCCGTCTGCAGTCTGAATGGATAGCTAAAAAGTTTCTTCGCTTTCTGCTGCACTTGTTCAAATATAATTCGAATAAATGTTCTTAGTAGTACCCACTTAATAGTATTTAGGAGTACTTAGTAGTATTTCTGATCTACTAATGTTCAATCATCAAAGAAAAACAATAGTTTCAGGTTTAAAAATCACTTGCTGTAACCTGCATAACTTACAGTTCTTCAATGTGTTTCCTATAACGTTAAGTGTACCAAACAGCACTTGGCCAGCATGGCAGACTATGACAATAAACTTTGTTATTCTGAGAGAAAACCCGTGTCCAACCTACTGCTACACACCAGGCAGAAATCCGGACTCCGAGCCTCTACTAGAAATTTAAATTAACAAAATCCAATAGTATCCGATCTGGAAATCGAACTCAGGGCGCCGGATCAGCAGGCCGCGCTTGCAACCACTCGACCAACGAGGCAGAGTCAGACAGTCAATGGGTATAAAGTTGCGGCTATCTAATGTCACGATCAAGCGCAAGGTTGCTGCAAACGTCATGCATTCCAGAAAATTAATACGGAATTACCTCACATGCAATTGTATTTGATACAGACGCGAATAGATGCATGTAAATTGATATAACTTCTCCTACTGAAATTCACGCTTGCAAAAGTGAACTTAATGAACTATGACGTAAGAATGACGGTGATTCTATGATTACAGACATATAAAATAAATTTGCAACGTAAAACTAAGTGAGAGATAAGCATGGAGTTAGGGGATATTTTATGTACAGACATTTGGAAACAACTATCCTAGTTACATAGTGATAACCTATTCGTATCGCATTCATAGCTTGATACGTTCCTGTTCAATTTCTTTAATGGAAGCCTGTTTTATTCGCTGCAACTGTATAGGTTCTGTTAGTATCGAGATTTGTCCCAGTTTGCGAGCTATTTCGTTTCATGTGAACACGTCAAACGAACTTTATAATTGGAGTCGTAAGGTTCAAATTAGACAGTGTCCCGCGCAGCACGAAGATTCCAACTACAAATCGAACGATTTGAATACTGACGAAACGTAAGCTCGGACGTAAACATCCCAAACACAGGAAGTGGGTTAACTAAATACAATATAATCAGCACTGCCAAAGGAAATGAGTTTACCAAATAAAACTGTATATGAATACATTCTGTTTTTCTCATCGCTGTACGGTTTGTTTGGTACTTAAGTGATAATAACATTATTTATATCAAGGAAATACTTTGTTAATTTTTTTTCCTTGGTAATGAGCTTCCCTTGTAGGAGATTTCCTTGTTGTTTATCATGATTGTGAGCATAATGATCGAGCATAGGAAAATAAGGAATGGCGCCCGTTGACTTTAACAAATGTTCTCTTAGAGCAGTTTCTGGAGCAGTGTTTTTCCGCAGGGATATCTAGTAAGTGCTTTTTTCTTCCTTGCTTTCCAATTTTTTTCTTCTTTTCTACTATCCACGCTAGCTTTCTTGTTCACTTCAAGACGGCGCGGTTGACGGTTACATTATGTTTGTAAATTGATAAAATTGTATTGAAGGCAATCTCATAATTGAAAATTTTCTCTGATGTCCTACAATCTTGGAATTTTGTGTTTCATCAATATAATCAAATTGGCTTCGACAAGTTATATATACAATGTAAGTATTTTGTCTATGAATTCCATAAGATATTTTCAGGTGAGGCCGTTGGTGCCACGTTGATAGTGTTTATAATATAACAATATTCATATTTAATGAAATGGTAACGAAAACCAGAAAAGGATACTGAGAGACAAGATTCTTAATGGGTTGGTGTTCCAAGTATGCTATTAACACATCTGCTAACGAACATATTCAGTGAGGGTCTAAAGGTGATTTCGAAACGTTAATAAATACCAATCCGTGGACACGGGGAGAACGGTTCGATGCGGGTGCATTGTTACCACATTCTGTGCCCCTCGTTGTTTACTCACCCCTAGAACAGATAAACAAACATAAATTTTACCATAAAATTTAACACTGATGGTAAACTTTTAATGAAAAAAAATATCGGAATAGCGAATTTTTCCTAGGAAAGATTTATCCTGTAGAATTACCCGGATTTATAGAGATTCTCGAGAGGGAAGGTTTTAACAACAGTTACTTCGCGAGGGTCGAAGCTGAAACAAAGTCGATTTAGCCACCGTAAAAGTAGGCATATATAATACTTACAAGAAAATAAAACAGAATCTAAAGCTTAATAAAAATGTATGGTTGTTGTACAATACGCGTATATTTTTCTTAAAGCCCTTATCTTCCTTGCTGTTATATTTGCAGTGAATAAATTTCGACGACTTATCGATTCGGTTGCTTCGAATCTGAAATCTACAGCCATAAGGGTGAAGGGTGATTTATACTCGCCCGAGAAACTGCTTGTTGATACCAGCAGCATCGCAACCGGAACGAGATTGCGTTACAAACTGGCCATATGTCTCATCCGGTATACGCGACCCTTTGTGCCTGGGCCCTCGCTAAGCAGATAAACAAGATTAAATGCTTAAATACCTAAAGGTTTCGCCCAAGGAAACATTTTTGGCGTGTTTCTGTTGTCGGGCTTTCGCCACGGGTTTTATGTCTTTTCTCTTTTAGGGATACGCTTAGAATTACACCGTAATTTCGACTTGTATGTCTCAACGTACGATGATAACCACGGATAATACAAAATGGGCTTTATGAATATGAACTAGGTAATAAGCGAAAGTATTTGCGGAAAAGAGAACAATGGCCCTTTATTTACCTTAATTACTCGCAAGAAGCGGTGTAACGATAATTACCATGCATTAAAGGGATGTAATGGCTAACTGCCCCTTTATTTTCCAGAGAATTGCCCGCTTTCGCAATGTTTGACAAACAGGCTAATTTAAAAGTAATGATGATGCTATCTTTACATTTGACTCGCAATTATTGTATAAATTTTAGAGTGACCTTGGAATGCACTCTCCAAATAAATTCACAAGCAATTTAATTTTTCAAGACATCATTGTTAGTCCAAGACGTACAGACTAAAGAGATGTATTCATCGAACGATTTCTGCAGAATCCAGTACGAACAATTGAAATTTGCATGACGATAAAGAGGGGTGTTTTGTTCATCCACCCGTGATCCCTGATACGCTGGAACACGACAACAAAAAGTCATTGTCTGAAACGTCATAGGTGGCTCTATTTTCAGTTGTAGACAAATGTTCATAAAATATGAGTGTATCTACGTGCAATTTCGAAAAAAGTTTAGGGACATTCGTATATAAGTATTTATATATTTATATGTAATATGAAATCATTAGAGAGTAATATGAAATCCTAACAGGAAAGACTGCAATTTGCTTGAAGACGAAATGAATTTGTGTTCACTCACCAGATATGTCGAAATGAAAAGCAAAAATATCGTATATCAATGTCTAATAAAACATAAGTGGTGCTATTTTTTGCTAACGGTACCAATGGCATACAATGAAAAGGCATTTTGGTACGAAACAAAAGAAAATGCTGTACTCAGTGGAGCAAAATAAATTAAACACTGGTTATAATTTGCACGGAATCAAGATATTAGTATCAGGCGTTGATGAACTTCACTACCAATATTTCGATTTTTTCTTTTTGCACAGTATTGCTACAGTTGGTACAGGTTTAATATTCAGGGTACTTATCGTGATCTATTTATGTTAACTATAAAATTGATAATGACGAGAGATTTCCTTCTTAATTTTGATCATAGTTCTCATTTATTTTTTTGGTGGTTATTACTTCATAAAATTTGCTGCTGAGGTTTCAACCGTAGTGTCATATTTTTTAAATACTGCATTTCCTGCTATTCTGTTATTTCATATGACTACGATAGCTATGCAACAAAGTAATAAACCGTCGTATTTGGTAACACACTCTCGTATCAACCGGCATCTCCAAAGGTATCCAAAGTGCGTGTCCAAGCGGTCAGCGGATATTGCGCAAATGGAGAGGGTTAAAGCGAGCGTTTGGGATATTTTCGTCTTGGGGGAATGGAGATTTAGGACGGGATATGGAATACCCCGTTTGTTTGTACGGGACATAATTTGCGGTGGGTTCTGAATTGAAGTGGTATTTGCCCGTGTAATTATACTCATGGAAATTATGCGAAGGTAATTTTTAAATATATAGTCTATATACCCAGAAATGGTTCTGAATATCATTAAATAATTATCGAGGACGTAGATTTGATACATAATTATGTTAATTTAACAATAATAAGTTTACAATTCCTTGTGTATTTTTGTAATAAATTCGGCTAAAGTCTGAAACAATGAATATTAATTATTCTATCCATGAATACAGTAGTATCGGGTATAGTGAATTCGTGTGGAATGGACACATGGAATCCCCAACCGATATAAGCTTCAACAAAATTCCCATAGCAACCGTTTCCGGCGGAAAACGTCTCGTAACACCGAGTCAGTGTACCGTCGGATCGTGTATTGAGTTTTAATAAGGTTTATTATAATCGCAATATCAAACACTTGTACTCTACGTTTCCTGCATAATCAGTGATGCTTGTTGTTTTAGAGTCTTCCTAATTTATTATGTGTTCATTAGCTGTATCGATTTCACGGTCACCGATTGTAATTATGTATGCCTATTATATACGTAATAATGATAATGTTACTGCCTTATTATCTAATTATGTATTACTTGATGCTTTGTGTTATGCGCCACAATTCATATGGCGTTTTCCTGATCAACGAAGTAATGTTGATTATTTGAATATAATTCGTTTCCGTTAAAAAGGAGAATTTCCTTGTTATCTCGATCTTACGTTATCTATACGGTTAAGTATCTTATCTAATCGCTGAATTACATTTTGGAAGTCTGACAAAATAGCATTGTTTTTATGTTATCTTTGCCTTTGGCATGTATTTTCAAGAAAATAGTTTTTGAACGTTTGAACTGGAATAGTGGTAATTAGAACTAGGTTACTTTCAGAATCGATGTTTACCTTTAATTGTTTGTTTGCTCTTGGAGTTTTCATAGTATAAGCTGCTATTCACTTTTAGCTGCTGAATTCTCTTTCGTCTTGGACAAACAATGCTGTCTTGAAAAGTTAAATTACTTGTGAATTTGTTTGGACTTTCTGTCTGTTACAAATGGAAAGGTTGGAAACCTCGAAATTATCCCTTCTAACTTGGTTAGTTTCTATCAACATTAATTCCGTCTTTTTTTCTAAATTCTCTATCCCATCATGACTTATTATGTATACGTTTTTTGGTTTAGTTGACCTTTTTGATAAATATCACGATTTGACTATCTTGATTTATTGGTCATTTTCAGCTTTAATTATATATTTTGCTCTACTTCAACTGTAGTATAACATGTACTAGCCAAGTCTAAATACATTTATTTTATTCAGGAAATAAATCGCAGGATCGCGTTTGATTAAAATTCTAAACATTTAATTAAAGTTGGGTATTTATTATTACAACTCACATTCATGAACCAGCTACACGCCCTTATTTAAGCGAAGTATTTCATAGAAAGCTCCCGTGAAGTCAACGAGTGCTTTAATCACAACATTCAGAGCTACCCAGCCATTGTCCGGGCCGCAGCTGCGCGCGACGCATTTCCTACGTCCTCCAAATACAAATCATTGTCAAGTTCAACAGAAACGACGCGTAGAGATTGACAACTACACTCCATCTACAAACTCTAGCAAATCTCAATTACTGTACTACTTATCATGAATGGAACTGTACGTACTTATTAGACTCGATTATTTCATTCTGCCTGATTGTCATCCGCACAACAGTTGTTGAGTACCAACAATACTTAAGTTACAGCAACTTCCTCCATTTGCGGTTTGTTACCTGTCTTGTATGATGTTACGATAGATAATACATGACGATCGTGTGGTTATCGATCTATCGTATAATCTATATTAATCACTGTATCTTTCCTCTTTGTAAGTATAGCATCAATAGCACTTTGTATTATTGCGTGTTAGGTATTTATTTACTTATAAATATCCAATCTCATTGCATATTTGTTTAAATTTTTCCAATTTAAAAAAAAATCTAAGAAGATTTAAGAGAACGACATCATCTTAATTTAAAACCGTATCTATATTAGACGATGTCTTTGCAAATTGTGCAACACGGTTTGAAAGTAACGATATAACTATTTCCGCATTTGTTTTGTGGTTCAAGTTCAAGACTGCCTCTAGCCAGGCAGGTTATTAACCGAGTATGACAAATGCGCTACAAACCAATTTTAATAACAAACTACATTTTACTTTGCATTGTTCAAAACATGAACTATTATTATTTAGTGGCGTTCATATTTCGACCGCCGTTTTCTAAATTCCCATAATAATATTTTAGGCATTCATTCAATGTATGCGTATTGATTATTCTCTTATCTATGGCTGCTGTTTGAACAGGCTTTGGCTAAATCCTTATGTTGCACGCTTATGATTATCGCCTATAATTTTCGGGATAGGGATTCAGTTTAGCGATTTTTATTACATTGTTTTTTAAAGCCCTTATTATTCTAGGCTCGAACTTAAGATATCAATAAATTCCTACTCTTTTTGTTCTGTTTATACCTAAACACTATTTTGGTTTGGTTATTATTTCAGTCTTATATTTCTATTGAGAAATATAAGGAATGTTTACTTCTTTAGTGTAATATTCTCGGTAATTTTAAAGCCGTTTGCCAGTTCCGAGCGAACCTTGGGGTTCGTGAGGGTTCAGGAACTGCGTCGGGTTGGTGGTGTTATTGATTGGTTGCAACAGGTGGTTGGGGCGTCCCGTCCCTCACCCCACCGACTTCACTTTCGTCTTCCTGAATTCGGCTCGAGAGATCCTCAATTCGAATGTTTGAAAATTTCGCCCCTTGTAGCTTAAAGTACTGACTTGTTTACTGATGAAAGTAAAATTTGTTGCAGATCACGGATATTGTGAGGTGCTTCGTTAATTTTAATTTAGAGTACAGACTTTATTGAAACAACATCCTTTGGCGCGTTCATTAAATACACTTTCTCAATATCTGTTGTTTCTGTATTTACAATTAAAAGTTTAATAGCATCTACATTCAAGCAATATGCATGGTCGTAATTTTTTACGGTGGTAAAATGTAATAATAATAATGTAATACTGTCGTTTACTTTGTGAATATGGTCATCTAAATTGTCTTTAAAAGCAATCTTACTTATAAATGCATTTCTATCGAATTGGCGGCTACTGGTTTTATAGTTGGTAAAGTAAGAACTGATTACAATATTTTCTGTGATTGTATTACCAGTATTTTCTTGACTACTATGAAAGATTTTTTTATGATACAGCCCGTTATTCGATTACAGGCCGGCATAAAAAAGCATGGCCATTGTGCTCCAGATCATGATAACAGTAACTTGCCTTTTAAATTTTGTTTACATAAGATTAGATTTGCAAATACAGCTATTAACAAAATATTTTATTGTTTTAGAAATAACGTTACTCACTATTCTGAAACTGATACCATAAACTAGTTGACAGATAAAACGGTGCGATCGGTTTTCAATATTAACGTGCACAGGCTCATCGGATTAAGTGTCAAACCATCACGTTAAAGCGAACTCAAATGCAATTAAGATTTCAACGAGCGCTCAATTCAGTATGCATTTAAGCTTTTGCGAAATTCAAAATTTATTTGTTA
The DNA here is from genome assembly GCA_018248815.1 of Croniades pieria auraria. Taxonomy (NCBI): domain Eukaryota; kingdom Metazoa; phylum Arthropoda; class Insecta; order Lepidoptera; family Hesperiidae; genus Croniades; species Croniades pieria. The sequence goes on from DWJK01005217.1 coordinate 9,254, forward strand.
ATCAACTGTGCCTTAAGACAAGCAGCTGGAAGTTTTTTAATTGTAGAGCGTCACAAACATGCGACCAGCAAATGAAAACAGCCGTTGAGGCGTTCCATTTGCAACTGTCATTTGCAACTGTCATTTGCAACTGTCATTTGCAACAGGAATAAGATTAGCGTTAGTTCAGTTAGTATTGGCAACGAATAAGACCATTCGTTAGTATTAATTGCAAAAAGAATGTATGATTATAATTATTAATATACATAATTCGAGTATATTTAACAAGCATGAACTTATTTTCGAAGTTTGTCACAGTTGCGTTATTATCTGAGTATCGAGCTGATGATCATGATTGAGAAGGTCGCTTTCTTTTTAGAGCGAGAAAAAAATTACTTCAATAACGAATGTTCTAGAAACAAAAGCAACCATGAAAATGCTCCGGGAGATCCGTAGTAAGGTTCTACTATTATCATTGAAACGAAACACATAACAGCAAGACATTTCAAGAAAGATTTTTCTGTGGCGTCTATATTTTCTGTACAGACTTTTTGCGCGCTAGATTTGTACTGTTCAAAGATATTGAGTTATTAATAATACGTAGTATCTGATCGATTTGTGAAAATCCTTCTTTAAATTCACTAAAGAAATATATAGATACGTTCGCACTCATCTATAATAGCAAGTTGTCGATAAGCCAGTATACAAACATTTGCCCTCCGCCCGTCCGTCGACACGGCGGCGCTGAAAAATGGTTTGTTTGCCTGTTAAATATCTTCTCATACTATCACTGTTTTAAAATAAAAAGTGAAACGTGAATGCGCATGCAATACTAGCTTCAATTTCTTTCGCGTTAAAGACAAAACTCCGATGCAGTTTTGAGGTGTAAGTAGTTGAAAAGCGATCTTCTCCCTGTCGGGTCGGACGACGAGTCGGTTAAAGATAGGTGATTTATTTTTTTGGGAAATGTCCCTAAGGTGATAAAGTGTAAAAAATTTTACATGATAAGATAATTCAAATATTTACATAAAGCTTTTATAATGAAATCCAATCTTGGACATTCTCGTTGTAAACCATAACATCTTTCAGCCATTGTTATTTGTGAACTATAACATTTCTTATCCGATTCGATTTAAATAGTTCTTCATATAAACAATGTTCATTACATAAAAATTTTCAGATTTTGGATTTGACATTTTATATAATGCAGTGCTAATTACTACCCAGTATAAGTAAAGCAAATTTCTCTGTTGGCTTCTGACTGTTTGTGCGCTGATCTCAAAAACTATGTATGTACATATTTACACACATTCTACCAATAAACATGAATTTTAATGGTATTTCAGCTATACAATCGATTTAGATTTGGTACAAATTGGCTTATATTTTACGAAACTTGCTGTAAAATAGGCCGAAAGTACTACGTTCTGATTTTTATTCTCGCGTGCGATGAAACACGTACCTTAGCGAGCAAAACAATGAAGTTTTGTATTTATCCGCCGACTCGAACGACGCGAGGGTGAGAATCGTTCTCCGCAAAATAATTCACAAATTGCGACTTGGGATCGTTCTCCTTCTCTCTTATTTTATTTTTGACAAAGTGACATTGTAGAGTTTCAGTATCTACGTTTTGATGATAGAAGCGAATACCATTTTCAATAAGGTTTCTATAAAATTTTTATACGCAGCTTTGTCATGTTTGGTTATATTTTTGTCGTGTCTGGAATTTGACCGTTTTTAGCGATGTCTTATTGTAGCGCCGAATTGTTACGCTGATAATCTTGGTAGGCGTCGATAAGTGTTATATATTCAGAATATATAAATTATATACACACTAGCCTTGTAGTACGGGAGCTGCAATCAATATAATATTCCGAATCCAGATTAATAGTACGCGGTATAAGGATAGAGACATTTGATAATCCGTGCTCTCTGACCGCCCCGTAAGGGACCTGCCGTGGATATATGTATGTATGTAAGAAAAATTACAAATGTCCTGCCTACTTAGTCATTATTGGCCGAAGTAAGGACAACATGATCAGATGGGGTTTGACAGACAGCAACAACCAAAACTGTTTGTGCGGCACCC
>DWJK01005218.1:0-11318 GCA_018248815.1 Croniades pieria auraria
TCGTACATGTAAAAAAGAAAAACAATGAAAATATTCCCCATACAGTTTGATAATTTAATTAGTCTAACACTTGCTTTTTTATAATATTTTACACTTCAATTTTACATTGAAAATATGTTTACTATAAATATTACCATTTTTTGTAAAATAAAATTACTACATTTCATGACTGCCTCGTTGGTCGAGTGGTGGCAAGCGCGACTGCCGATCGAGAGGTGCTGGGTTCAAATCCCGGGTCGGGTATTAGATTTTTCTAATTTAGAATTTCTAGTAGTGGCTTGGAGACTAGATGTGTGCCCAGTGTATGACAATAGGCTCACCACCTATTCCATGCCCTTCTACCTTCGAAAACTTTATAAGTTTATAAAGCGCGTGTTGAACCGTGTCAATGCACGCGCTTCAAAACGCCAACTGTGGTCGTATTAACAAAAAAAAGAAATAACCAACTTTAAAGAAATTAATTTTGAAACAAAAAATGCATTGAACATAAAAAAATATTGCATATTTGTAGAACGGGCATGCTCTCTTGCATTTACAGTTCTCATGGCAATGTGTAGTGACGCACAGCGCTGATGATGAAGACAATGTGGATTAAATATCATAGCTGCACAGTTGCGCTAATGTAAAAAGACGCACTTACATATGTAAAGAGGCAAATGAGGACTGTAAAACATGATTAGTATTCTGTCATCAAATGTAAAATTCACACTTTTAATTAAGATTAAAAATTACTTGACCACTGTTTGTATTAAATAAAAAACATTTCCTAAATATATAAAAACGATAATGAATATTTTATTGTAATTTTCAGCCGTGGAGGATGTTAGAAATGGAGTCAATTGCGACCCAATCTACGCAAACCGATTGGGATGTTAACCGTCAAGATGAAGGCCCCAAGCGCCGCAGGCCAGTACGCAAACGAAAACGTCGACCCTTACCACCATCTGAGGAAGATCTTGTACCACAAGAAAGGCATGTATATCAAGAAGAATATAGTCCGTACCAACATGAAAAAGTTAATCCACAATCAGGAATAATTAGGCGAAGACGAAAACAATTTGATTCAAGGCATCCGGAAAGTTCAAACACTTGGACTGATGAAACTGTAGATGCCGATAGACCTTTGATAAGAAAACGGGGACATAAACGAAAACGACCACCAGTTGAAGAAACTTGGCCAGAAATAAGTGAATTTAATGTATACAAGCTTGCTGATAATAGAGAAAACAATGACCAATCGTACATAAAACCTACCGAACCATCAAACTATGAAGACAATAGTGATTACGATAATACTGGTGAAGTAAATTTACGAAGCGATGATATTAGAATTAAAAGTGACGAAGAAAGAAACACAAATATATATAACGCAAATGGAGCCGACTTTCATGATAAATATATTCCTTATTCTGAAGCTGATAATACTGATAATTTAGGTTATAAAACAGACACTAAGGAGGACAAATCATTGTCGGAATTTTCGATAGAAATTCAAAATTCGGATAAAGACGTTAAACGCATACAAGAAAAATTAAGCGAAAAATCTTTAGCCATTGATAATAATACAGAAAAAGCCAAGGTAATTCACTCATTTCTTAGCAATATACTAGTACTAGTCTTCTGAAAAGCATCTATTTGTTAAAACTAACGTAAAAGTCATTATGTCAGGTCTTTATTTCAATACAAAAGAGTAACAGCTGTATTTGATTACGTTATTAAAGAATTATTCAACAGATGTATCGAGTACTATTGAAACTTATGAGAAAACTACTTCGAAAGAATTTCATTAAAGGCGCCGTAAAATTAAGAATCAGAAAAGAAAAGAAGCGTTTACAAAATAGTTTTTAAGATTTGAAAGAAAGGAAAATTGTATTAATACCTAATTGTATTATCAGTAAGTACCATGTACTTACCGATTTTTACCAAGTACCTGTTACTAAAGCTTTTTGTTAGTCTTAGTTTTACCTTAATAAACAACTTTTTATTATTCTTACGTCCATAGTAACTAATGTCGCATCTCTTCATAATACATTTGTTACTAATAAGCAGTAAATAAATAGTCACCTATAAAAATATAACATTGATATATAACATGATTAATATAATTTTCTTTATTTGCAGAGCAATAAAGCTATGGATCCGCAAACACTAAAAGAAATTTTAAAACGATCAAATGGCAGAAGTCTAAGTGAAATTTTACAGCAACATAATTTATCTTTAGTTGATTTGCTGCATGGCAAAGAAAAGGCTTTTTCAGTACTTCAAATGGACGATTCACATCAAACCGAGTCCGAACTTTCAAAAACTCAATTTAATAATTCGGAAATAATAAGTGAAAATAATAGAGCTAGAAAAGAATTTCCAAGATATCAAACCAGAAACATAGAACAGAAGCAGAAGGAATCTAACCGTGATACAGTTATTATTAAAAATATAGTCAAAGACCGAGTTGTAGTTAGTACAGAAATCCCCAAGTTGACAAAATCTTCAACGGAATACGCAACGACAAAACTTTCTCAATATAGTGAAGCAGCAGAGACTAACCACGTTGATGAAGTCCCTAAGCAGCCACCAAAAATAGAACCTTTGATTGAAATGCCTGAAACTACTACCAAATCTCTGGTTAGGCGGCGATTTCCAGTAGGAATTCGAAGAAAAATTAGAATGAGACCTACAAATAATACGATACACAAATCACAACTAAGCAGAGATTTGATAGCTTTAACATCGAGGAGATATCAACTTAGTCGAAATACGTCTAGGTCAAGAGAATGGAAAGATGTGATGCCCACAATGGTAAAGTTATACAGAAAAGAAGAACAAGCGAACAACGAAAAAGAATTATTCTATAATATAACTGCAACGACATCTGTACCAGAAGAAACAACAATTCAACAATTTTTGGAGGAAAGCAAGACGTTTACCATTCCTGAGTCTACTGAGTCTGACCCAAGCACTACAAATATTCAAACGGATAATACGTCCACTGAACCAATAGAGTCAATAACAACGTTTGATGTAACTATTAATGAAAATATTTCTACTGTAACTACTACAGCTTCCACTAGTATTTGTACCACTACTACAACTACTACCACAACGACGGAAAAGCCGATCGATAAGCCACTTATTCGGCCAGTTGTCAAAGCTTCTGATCTAAGGAGACAAGCGTTTAATAATAGGCTAAAAAGAAAAAGACTGAAACAAAAGGCAACTACTTCAGCGTCACCTCAGGAGTATGCTATGCAAGATATTTTTGGAATGGCCAATTTAGTTTCCGCTTCTGAATTCATAGCAAAAATACAACCAAGAACAACTAGCAGTGATGATGACGAAGATTTCACGACTTTAGAAGATTTTATGACAACAGAATCTTCAATCAAAGTTCACCCTAAATCCAAATCGACAAAGATCACAAAAATTAAACAATTGTCAACACTTGCGACTTTTCCAGTACAAGATACGGAAGACACAGCAAAAATTGAAATTGAAGAAGTTCTGAACGATACATATAGTAAGTATAATATTATATAGCAATAATAGTAGTCAAAACGGCTAAAGTTCTGAGGTGGCAATGATATAATTTTTGTTTACATAAACAAAATATATTTGTTTCGGAGGAGTTTACAGCAATTAGGAAACAGTTTTTCGGTCGTATCAAAACACGCTTTAGTTTAACTTTAGATAACACATTTGAACAAGCATAATTTTAAGAATCTGTTTTATCGTTAGTGCACACTAGAGAAACTCAGGAGTTGATTATGTGAACGGCACTCGAGCTCAGCCGTGATAATTAACGAAATTTATTTGTTATCATACCAAGGGAGTTTCACAAAGCATGTCAGTTAAGTTGTACCTGCCAGAATGTGACATGAATAATGATACGGATGTATAACAAAATTAAAAATATGAAACTAGGGATAACTAACTATAACTTTATTCTATTAACGCTTCATTTTCTAGCCAGCGCAAGGCTTTCGAAGATATTAATGGAGAGAAATATGACCATTAATGAGCTAGTAGAACACAGGGAAAGAGGATCAAGTCACATTCACTTGGCAGATATTTTTCATAATGCCTCAAGGGAACCAAATCCACCAGAACCTTTTCTCTCTAAATCACTGATCGAACCTATATCTAAGGAGACTTATCCGTTAAGAGCATTATTAGAAGCCAATTTACATGATCCCACAGTTAAAGCTACTACAATAGATCCGAATTCAACACAATCAAACTACCTAAATATTCCGGTCGTAATGGATTTCAGAAATAACGTAAATGAGAATGGAGAAAATATGGGTATTATGTCACTGTTCAACAATTTTACTAAAAACCTGAGTATGGACACAACTGTATCAAATTCGTTAAAAGAAGAACAAATAGAATCAACTTCATTAGCTCCAGATGATAGCAATCATTATACGTATGGCCCTTCCAGAGAAAGTCGCGGCTTAATTACCAGTAAAGATTTAATGACATGGAAGGAGATTATTGCAATTATGCATCGTGGTCAAAATAATAATACAAATGAGGTAGTGGAACTTACGACAAGAGGTAAGGCAGTTTAACACAATAAATATACATTAATTTGAATAACATTCAAACTGATTTACGAGTTCACGAATTATTTAAAGCTCATCCAATATAAGACGGTATCATTTTATTTATCTATTTATTTTATTTATTTATTTCCATCAGGTTTATCCTTACAGGTCTAACCTATTGCGACAGAGTGGCCTTATAACTACAAATATATTATTGAAGTGCATAAATATAACTATAGATAATATAAAATAACATAAGCTAAGATTACAAAAATAATAAAATTAGTATTTATATATCAGATGTATCACCACTTTGCGAACTCACTCGACTGAGACCTTAATTCAAAATATATTACAGTAGCAAACCTGTACAAAGGTTGTAAGAAAAAAATATCCGTTAACAGGGCTATTTTTAGTCTATATACATACATATTCACAACCGAATAATCATAGTTATTAATCCTCTTTTAACAGATATTTTAAAAATATATGAATGAAGCTTTTATGCACTGCTTAAATTGATGTAGGTGCGTTGCTACTAAGCCAGGTTAAAATAAAGTAACATATATACATAATTTCCCCATAAACCACATGCAGAAATCAACTTGGCGCTTGCGAGATATGGGCTTCCTTTCCCACCACCAGACTGCCCCTACTAATGTCAATTATCTCGTCTCTGACGTGTCACTACGGACAGTAACTTAGCTATTATTATAGTCGTATATGCGATGTTTTAATACTAAAGTAAAACTAAAAATATGATAAGTTTAAACAAATGCTTTTCATGCAGTTGGCTATTCATTTTAGCGTGGTTCTCACAATTTGTAGTCTAAGATCCTAGTATAAAATGACCTTCGCCGAGCTGGTTAATGCAACGAAGATGTTGGTTATTAGACTTTTTTGTTGCTGAACTGGCAAGCCAAATTTCTGATTCAGAAATTTTATGCATACATATTTATTAACAAAATATACAAAACATCACGAACAAAGAGCATGCACACTCTCTTTCATTCAATGGACGAACTACACACAGCTGCAATGCTGTGTCCTCTTTTATCGCTGGCACCTCTCCTCTTTGTCGCACGTAGTCAGTCGCAGTGATATTTCACTTCTAAAGACCCGACAACCAGAATTCAAGATTCAAGATTGATTTTTCGCAAACAACCCTACACCACCATAATCATAATAAAAAAAATTATTAGTATTTTAAGTTACTTTTAATTCATTAACCAGACCAGTGCAAGTTACTAGTATCGATTTACCTGTTTATACCTGCTTATCCAAGAGTTGTGACGGGAAAAAAATAGTCAATCTAACGTTTGCATATTCTATAGGCTTCATATTTTCGATTGGTATAGAATTTATCTATTAACCAAACCAGTTAAATGTTTATAAATAGTTGATTTTTAAATTTTAATTATTCATATTCTGGACTGAAAGTTTTTAGACACTCCATTTGCAATATCTTTATTGACATTTAATTTGATATAAAATATGATACTTTTCACTACCTCGGTGAAGGTCATTTTATACTTGGATCTTAGACTATTGTAGGACTTAGTCGTCCAATTATATGAAATCTTTTTGATCATATAACTGTATGAGCTAAGATACCTAAGCTGGCTAAATTACCTAAAATAGACTTTCATATTGCTGAAACATTTGTCTGTTTGCTATTAAATATAAATAAAAAATGCATGAATCTTAACAGCTAGACTGATTTGAATGAAATTTATATGTGTATATTTCAATAGGTTCCTGATTGGTTCGAAAACACAAACGGACCTGGTAGGTGTCGCTGCAATCGGTGAAATATCTAAAATGATTCAATTGTAGATTAGTTAGAAGTAATTGTAGAATAGCAAAATTTTAAAAATTTTATGTTTACTTTAAAATATCATTGAATGTGTGTTTCCGGGCAGGGCGACGTCTGCCGGGACCGCTAATAATAATTGTATATGTGTAAGAAAAGTAATGCTCATGCTTCAAAACCTTTCTACATAGTAACTTTACATAAAATAACCAATAATAAAATCCATAGTTACTAATAAATTTACTAATTCTTATTTCAGAAATATCTCCATCACAAGCAATAAAGATTGAGTTAGAAGAGGATCTGCAAAATGACAATGATTTGACATTGGTTAATAACTTGCAGCAGCCGAAGGATTTTGATAACCAAAACCCCTCAAATTCAGAAGAGCAACTGGAAATTCACATAGATGAAACAGCTGAACTTCCTCAAGTTCATGGTGTGCTGAATAAAACGCCTAATAGCGCTAAATCAGTTACTGTGGCCACAGCAAGTATCATAGGTTTAGCAATGGTTTTATTTTTATTAACCTATGTTGCATTCAGGTGGAAGCAACAAAGAAGTTTGTTCCATGAGAAACCAAATATGAGAACAGATAGAATTCCAAGTCCAGTATTTGAGAGTAGGAAGGGTCGTAAGCACAACAGCAGTACGCGAAGTAAGAGTCCAATGATTTCATCCTCCAACATCTATACCGTCGATACGTTAGATACACGCCATAGCATTGATTCTCCGGAATACATGTGGGACAGTTTGAGAAAACCTTTCCAATGAACATTGGTGATAAATTTTGACTGAGCCTTGTCTTAAGCCCACAAATAGTGATTAATTTTATATATTATTTATACACTAAAGTAGACATCGTTTCTTAAACTGATAATAGATATAATTTAATAGTGCATTCAGCTGAGACTTGTACAGTTCTAACATAAAAAAACTGACTGATATATTTTTTAACTAATCATCATATAAAGTATTTATTTTGCAAAGGTATAATATATCAATGTAGAACTAATCTCATTCCAACATTATGATGATGTTTCATCATTGTTTCTCAGTATTTATGGCTACTGTGGCGTGTGCAATATATCACAAGTAGTTTTTATATTAAAGATGGTGTTATACACTTTTGCTAAAAATAAAAAAAAAAATTGGAAAATAAATATATTTTAATCAATCGCCCTCACCTGTAATTTTCAAAGGTAAATATGTCTTGGAGCTTCTTCAAGGCTGGCAGATCTACAGTATGTATTTTATTATAGAAGTAGGCAAATTGTCTTGAAATATGTCGGTAAAGTTTCAATGATGACTCAAACACTGGTGATGGCTACAAAATCAACAATATTCATATTAGAAGAATGACAGTCTGTTTATGTACCTATACTATCATGCCTGTGCTGCTATTTATTATAAACACATTATGCACTTTTCCAACTTATACTAATGGATTTACACCTCTAGCAAGGTGACAAATTTAAAAAATATTTATTACACAATACAAGAAAATAAGGTGTTGGTAGAAAGTTAGAAAATATCATTTAACTATAAGTATAATTAAATATAGTATAATTGAACTCGAAAAGAAATTTCTTTTCCAACTTTACATGAACAAACTTAGATCATTATATTTCTGATTTATCTAAATACTAACTGATATGTTTTTCTTACCTTAAGTTCAGCAAGCTCTTCTGATGTGAAGTAAAGAATGGTTGTATATTTATTTGGCAGTATATCAATATATGGCTTCCAAAATGATTCTGAAATATTAAGAATGAATTGTAAAGTAATTTCACTTCCTTTTAAAAAAAAATTCACCCACATATCATTCCACTGTTGGAATATGTATAATAATGAGAGGGTTAAGGCCATTGTCTGCCACACTGGTCAAGTGTGGGTTGGCAGACTTCACACACCTCTAGAATTTTTTTTATATATTAATTCTAAGATGTGCAGGTTTCCTCACCATGTTTTCTGTCACTGTTCTACATTTTCTTTTTTTCTATTTCAATATATCATTACAGTAAATGCAATATCATCTTTTATCGAAAGTTTCAACCTAACTACATACTGCCTTTAAAATTGTTTCAGTATATCATCTACTATATTTTATTGAATTTGCTTATAAATATTTATATTGTCTTTGATGGGAAATATTAACAACTGTAAGCAAATACAGTATTGGCAGAGTTCTACAGAGAAAGTAGGTCACCACTGACTAGTGAGACAACATCATGCAATTATTATGCAGACTATTATTCCATGTTTTTATATTAGTCATCATTTACTGACGAAAATAAAAGATGCATTTCACTGATATTATAATAGCCAAAGAGTGAAATGTGACTACTCTTAGAGTATAAATATTCTGCAATCCTCCTGACATTGATATATTGAATATTGTAAAACTACAAGCTATGTTGAGCCCATCCCTTTTCGACATCTTTCAAGATCAAGTGTTTTAGTAAGAATGTAACATAATATAAATTCATTTATTTGTTGAGAAATTAAAAATACTCTTCCTAATAATTATGTCTCTGGTGTTAATTAAAAATACATTAAAATTGTTATGATGTATACCACTTAATATTTATCAATTTCATACAACTGATAATTGTATCAGTCAATGGACAAAAATTGTTTAAGCTCCTGCACAGACAAGGGATGTCTATTTGAGGAAGACCAAATACTACAAAGCTTGGAAAGAATATCTACTGAAGGTTGCCATAAATATTCAATACAAAGAAATGATGTCTCCAAAGAAAGTCTTTCTATCAATATTTACATTTCTTTGCAGGGTTTTTAGACATTTCAACCTGCCCGTAGAATAAAGTTCCATAAGAACATGTGACCAACACACTTTTTCATTATTTTTTAGACTATTTAGATCTATATTTCATGGTAGTGAAATAAAAATTTTAATAAATAAAAAAAGAAATTTTAAACTTTTGTTTCCATACCATAAAATTTAGGCCTAAACAGTCTGAAAAATATAGACAAAACTATGATGGTCTCATGTTCTTATGGCACTTTATTCTACGGGCAGGTTAATTTATTTTTTGTTATTATAATTAATCTGTTTTTAGGCACCTACAAGTACAGTGGGAAATATTGCTTATCTATGAAGGCTCTTGAGATTTATGTAAAGTAATATTTGAATTTGTAATTACCTGGATTACATTTTTCTAATAACAAAAATAATGCAAGAGTTATATTGGGCATATTCTGCAACAGTGGATCAATGTCTATAAATGGCTTCAATTCAGAGTCTTGAGCATTTATCACAGTCATCATAGCTTTGGTTGGTACAGTGAGGAGTAGAGATCCTTCAGGGAAGTCGGTCATTGCTTTTAGACCAAACTCATAGCCATCAAACTCACTAATATCAACATCTGAAAAAATGTTAGGAATATACATTCATAATAACGAATTCATTACAAATGGTTTATATGATGACAACAGGTTCTCTTTCAATAAAATTGGTGTATAAACACTGTTTAGTTGAAGTTTCAGAGAGTGTGAATATTTAAAGGTTTACTACTCAAAAATATAGTTCAGGCCTTTAGAAATAAGAATTTTAGGTTTTGTAATTGGAAATATTATTACACAGCGTGCCAGACTATACATTTATATTTTTGAACATATATGTACATACCTTTGAATTGTGCTTCGTTTTCATGTAACCAATTAACAAACTTTTCAATATTTGTTTGTCGCTTTGTTTGTTCTTTTCTACTGATAATAGAAGATTCGATGTTGATGATTTCTCCAATTAATGATTCTATTTGCAAATGTAGCTCCCAACTCTTTGATATATTACCTGTATCTTGGAAGATGCTGGTTAACTTAAGTACTTTATCAACGAGAACAGCAAGTTCTTTTCGCCTTTGCAGTGTAAATCTATTAGTTTCTTTTTCTGTGCTTCGCTTTTTAGACATTTGCTTCGATTGCAGTTTACGTCCCATGATGTTTTATGAGGTTCGTCCACTGTGTAAATGACGGTAAAATAATAATGACAATAAGAACCTCTGAATAAATTTGAATCTAAAACGTGGGATTATTAGAAATTCTATAAATAGTACAAAACAATGTTTCCTTTCATGTCGATTGGTTGGCGTAAAGCTACCTAAAAATGACACATGACACGGACAGTGACAGTTCACTTTGTCCGGATACTTACACTAGGTAAGCTATGAAAACAGTTATGGTACACAACTCTTACTACACAGTACTCAACAAATATTAAGCTAACAATTTCAATACTGAAAAAATTATAATTATTTTTATTAAATATACTTATTACAATGTATAACAACAAATATACTTATTACAATATATGGCATGATACATAGCGCCATCTAGTGTAACAGAGCCCTGAAACCTATTAGTCGGTTATTATAGAATGAAACATGCGTGTATGTCATTAATGATTTTTTAATTTTGTCCATGGTTTATGGCACGGGTAGTAACCATCAATCGATAATCTGTTGAAATTTGCAATACTAACTACGTCAGTAGTATTTTAGATTAAATAGGATGAAAATAATATAATAATAATATAATATAAATAATTAAAATTATAATTTTATTCCCACTGACAAGAGTTCGAATACAAATATATAATTATGACTAAAGAGAAATGACACGTTACTTTTTTTTTAAATATGTTGTATAAAAAAGCGCAAAGTAATTTTATGATGCGAACGATTTAAGCGTAAAATAAAAATACAATCATACCATTAAACAGGCTTAAAGCTTCAGGAGTATGTAAAAAAACAAACAATGACTACACCGAATTTTCGAAAGAGAGAGTAGAACAGTTTTATTATTGTAATTGACGATTTTATTGTCAAACCTATCAGCAAAATTGACTATCGTACTATTACTAATCTATACTATCGTACTATGACTACTTCGTTATCATCATCATCGTCGGCCTCTCGATATTTACTGCTGGACATAGG
>DWJK01005219.1:0-11317 GCA_018248815.1 Croniades pieria auraria
ATCAGATATATTATGTTAGTCTGGGGCGTGACCTAGTGTGGGACGGGACATGTGCTAATAAGTTGGCTTCATCGCACGTCAGCAATACTGCTACGTATGCTGCAACCGCTGCCGAAGACGCCCAAAGTCTCAAGCGTCGTAAGTATAATGATTTCATGGAGAATTACATAGTTACGGCGCTGGCAATGGAGACTATGGGAGCTTGGTCTTCTAACAGGAGAAAGTTTATGTCAGAAATGTCGACCAAGGTTGTTCTTGTCTCTGGAGACCAAAGGGCTGGCAGTTACTTCGCACAGAGGCTTAGCCTTATAATTCGGCAAGGTAATGCTGCTAGTGTTTTGGGAACAATGCCTCACTAGGACATTTCATATGAACTTTTTTTTCATAAATATTGTTTTTTTTAATATTATTAATTTAGGTACGGATTATACCTTATAGAGATACAATTAGTACCTGTTTATAGGCTTTTGATGCACTCGTACTCATTTCAAGGTCACATATGTTATTATTGTCTCCTTGGAACTTATTATTTAGGAATGCATTTGGTCAATATTATTTAAGAGAATATTTGTTCCACGAAATGTTATAACAATAAGGAAACAATGCTTTAATATTTAACAAGTGTTGGAGGGTCACAGAGGTACGTGATGGGAAAATAACAATGTAGTTAATTAAAAAATTAATCAGTGTTCAAAAACATCGTCTATGTTAATGTTTTAACTGTAGTTTATATAAAGATTTTGTCTTAAGTTAATACATAATTTATATTTGTAATATACGGTTCAATGAGGGTCACTAGAAAATTAGAAAACTTAAATTTCTTAAATATATGCAAAGATAATTTTCCACCCAGACATATATAGATGAAGTGCTTATAAATACATACCCTGGGTCGACATTGAATCTACTACTACCTCCAGCTTATTTCTCACTTTGACTAAACACTCGACGAACAGACCAGTCAATGTTTGTTTATCTATTGAAATAATAAAAAACAGCTTTCTAATATAGTAGTTCAAGTTGTCTAACTTGGCATATCGTATGTGTGATGCGGCACCTCACGTCATCATCATTATAATCTACCCTTTCGTCATTTCACGGATACGGGTTTTCACTCAAAACGAAAAGGGTTAACACCATTATTGGATAATTTAAATAAAAACTATTTTTCCAACTCGATATTGGCCGCGCTATTGACATGCTGATGAGAGAATAAGGAGAGGGCGAAAAGTTTCATTATCGCTTTCCGAATGAATTATTTATAGATCAGAATTGAGCGAAAGCTTTTTGTGGAGCTTTTCCAACGAATCTTGGGTACAGAGTAAATTTGTACTGAGTACGCGTCAATTTATACTTGTATAATGTCCTTTACTCTATAATTGGTCTATGTTACAAAAATTTCGTTTTCAAGTAAAAAGAAAGTCAAGCAAATCGAAATTTAAGGGGAACATATTCCTTGTTTCCTGAATATTCCTGAAAAGATGATGAATTGTCATCGTTAATGATTTTGCAGTTAAGCACGGATTTTCTCTTAGAGCGAGAAGGGTTAACATCATACATAGTATGTCACCCAGGCGAAGTTAATAACTTCTGCGTGTCTTTGAGAATACTATGGACAATTATTATACTTGCAGGTTTCTTCATAATGTTGACTTCGTGATTAAAGCGAGTGTTGATTATGACCCTCGACGTCAGTAACTGTTTTATCAGCAAATTTATTACCGCTAATTAGCCTGCAACCTTTTCAACTGATTTAGAGTTTGTGCAACGTTTTTCATCTACATTGTTAGCTACTATTTTGATTTCCAATGCTTTCTCACTGATATCATTTCCTACGCTATCCAACCATACTGTCCCTTATATTTCTCGTCGCTTATTAGGGTTCAAAATCTTTGCCGTTGTCAAACATACCTATGATATTATTATTAGGGACAAAAAAGTCTTAAAATAAACCAAAGACATAACATATAACGTTTTATGCATCATAAGACAGTATTTTATATATGCATATGTATAATGTTAACAAATGTCGGTGTAGTAATAATCGCATGACGCTGCTGCACAAACGTAAATGGGTATAAGCGAATTAGTTACAAAACCACAAGCTTTTAACGTTTTATACCAACGAGCATGAGTCAGTGAGCTATGTAGACGAACTGAAGCTGGCTCTAGGCGATATGCACACGTATGTATGTAAGCGTTAGTCGGATACGTGTTTCGTAAGTGTAATATCCCCTAGTGTAACAACACGCGGCTCGAAGCCCGCTAGCCGGAAGTGCGGGCGTTGCTCGGAAATTGCCCCGCGTCGATACCTGTGCGGCCCCCACATATACCTCAATCCATGTGTTGCTCGAGTGTCGCAATGTCGTACTGTAAAAGTGTATGCTTGGCGCAAAATAATCCCCATAATTATATTATTGTACTATAAGGACATATTACAGTGGGCTTAATAAAAACCTTTTAACTCGACTGGTGTCCTTTGAAATTAAAAGTACTCTACTTAATTCGTCTAAAACAAAAACGACTCGAGTACTGTAAGAATAAAATTGCCATCAAAACATCTCATCTTTTCAACGCATATACACTCTTCACCAGCACTGCACAAAAAGAAGAAATGACGCTTGTATCAGAACAATAAGCTGCCTATTTTCTATGATAAAGGTATAGAAGATTACGCAGAGGTTTATCATATATAGTATATGTACATTTCACTGTGCATCTACATCGATTCAAGTGCTGGATTGCACGGAAGTAATGCTTTATGGTATCCAAATATTGCTCGTATACGAGTAATGTACATAGCGCGCTCCCAGCACTAACACGATGTTTGACTTTGTGTCCGGTGTATGACAATAGGTTTACCGCCCGTCCCATGGCACGCGTAACTTAACTGGTAAATTGTGGAAGTATACTACACTCTTCTGCCTATCTCTCCGGGAAAACTTAACCGTGATGTTATATAGTATTCGTTTACTCAGTCATCTATACATTTTGGGAAATAGCTGCATAATAGATGATTCTAGCAAGAAAACTAACTGCTTTCGCCGCTAAAGATCATGACTCCTATGCTAAACTTTGCTTATGGTCATTTCATTTAATACGGTCAATATGCCCAATGATTATGTACGAGAAGATTGGTATCATCTGTAGTACTCACGACCCAGTTGGGATGACACAATGCGAGCAATGTCTACGAATAGACAACGTTCATATGTACAAATGAAGAGTATCATGCTGCACCTTGCTTGCAGTTCACTGTTCGATAAATCGGAATGTATTTGAGTACCATACTAGTTAGTTTCCTCCTATCGCTCCTGCCGCTCCCCCTTTCCGTGTGGCCTAATCAAGTATACAGTTATGCAGTTATCAGATTCAATAATCGTTTCTTTGCGAACATTGCGATGAGGAAACGCGACTACCGATTTTAATTTTGGAAGATTTTGCAATCGTCTCGAGGGTGATTTTCAAACATAAAGGTACATTTTACTATTGCAATAAAACTCAAAATGTCCATGTATTTTCTGCTCTGACCGCCGCTGAGAACAGGTTTCCCCGAGGGACCTCTATCTTTTATCAATTTATGTTATTTTCATAAGTGTATTGTGGGTGCAAAATTATCAAAATATTCATCAGTTCAGATTTGTACAAATAGTGATCATATTTTTAGCCGTCTGGTGGACATGGTTTCGTACCTGATCTCAACAGTATCGGCTCTGTCTGCTACAGTGAATCCCTCACAGGCTGGTAGCGGTTGTAGGCTACGATCAATCTGGGAGAGTAATCAACGCCAGTTGCGGTTGATACTTCGACAGGTGACCGGCGTCGGTCTTGTTATCGTTAAGTATCAATCGTTACTATTGGTGGGAAGTCCTAGTACGTGGGTTACAAATATGTCACTAGTGTTTGACTATAAATCGGCATCTTCGCCAATCCGCACTAAGGTCATGTGGTCCTGCATGCTCTCCGTCTTCCGAGATTGCGGTACAAACGCATGCTCAGCAATGAGTCTTTTAAATTGTCAATGTCGGGTTCTGCATAGCTTAGCATTAAATGATCGTATGTAAATTGCTCCAAGACATCATTTTTTGTTAAATATTTTTATCAATTACGATGTTCCATATACACGCGGTATTTCCAACCATTGATTAGAACAAGAAGTCGGTTGAAATCACCATTTTTATAAGCTTTATAAAGTTTTCTGCGACCCTCCTATTTGGCGTGGCGTGGTTCCAACTTCCATTGAGAATTGTCGATGTGCAGATTAACATTGTATCGTTTGCCAAGGGACGCGATAGATTTAAACAGATCTATCAGATTTATTTACCCGCATTTGGGGGAGAAAGATTAATACTTGTATATCAGTGGTGAGTATTTACAGACATGCCAGATGATAGGATTTGTTTCGATTCTCGTCGTTACTTCTTGGACCGTGTTCCTCAATTGCTTGTGTTGGGAAAATGAAACTAAGTTTGTATAAAAATCTCTTATTGTAGGTAGTTGCTTGGCAAGCATGCTGTATCATAAGCCACACTTTTCTTTTCTATCGGGCAAGGCTGTAGCCAAATGCTGGCCTATGCTAAATAAAAAAAACATTTTTCAAAGAGAAATTAAAAAACATGTTATGTTTTTTAATTTCTCTTTAACATAACTATAGGATGCGTTTGGCTACGAGCTCATCTCAGTGGTGACCACGTAGCCTAGACGATACGCTTGCACAGCAAAGACTAGCGTTATTGGAGAGATCCGTGGAGTAATTCTTTCCAAGGTTAAGTCACGACGAACGAAATTTACATTTATTATCAGTAGGAATAAAGTGCTTGAATTACTTTATGTTAACATCGGGTAGAATTAACTTTCGGTAGGACTTAAACGTTATCAGGCGTTAAATAGATAACTTTAGGTAGTATTTAAGCCTTATAAGACGTTTGGTAAAAATATCCACGAGATGATTTTTTTCTGTTTGTGTAACACACGAAATGACAGGTATAGTTAAAATGTAAGCTTGAACCAGTCTGGTTAAGCTTCGGTTCGGTACACAAGTAAACTATGTTACTTATGTTAGGGTTTCGATCTTACTTCCTAAATACTCATTTTCTCTATAGTTAAAAGTAATAAACAGAGGTGTACAATAAAATCTTGTAAGTTGTTAAAAAATTGTTTCAAGTGCTGCCGCCATGTTCTTAGACAATATTCGTATTCGAATTTCATTGAATTGGATATTAATAAGAAATTTGTGGCTTTCATCGACCGTGCTGAAGTATAAAATGGCGATTTAGAATAGATTTAGAGGAAAGGCATTATTATTAGGTCATAAATTTGGCAAGAATTGGATTATACATAGCGTCCGATTTGCACTACAACTTGGCACGCAGTTGATTCTCTAACGCTGAAGTCGGTCTTCATAGCCTTTGCATGTTCATGAAATGTATAGGTATTGGACAAGTAGGAAATATAAATGGAATTTCGTACACGATTTTCCCTCCAAGTGGGAGCCAACAGCCGTTACGGGAAATATATTTCAAACGTTACTGAATCATTTGATTTCAATCTTATCCGAAAGCTGCATGGACTTCTGAAGCATTGATCGTCTCCCATAGATGGATGCTCGTAATATCTTTCACATCTAACCTCCAGTGGTATAGCTAGCTTGCCTGCCGTCGTTATAGCTGTTATTTTATTATTTCATATTTCAAATGTCTAAAGACACGCCAAAATGAGAATAATATTATACGAGTGCGTGATGATTGTGTCGTAGAAATGCCCGTCGTATGAAGTGCACATATATTTATATTTAACATTATATACTCCTAAGGGAATTCCGAATATTATGTCTAACTACATACATTAAAATAAATTACAAGTAGGTACAACTATAAATAATAAGTTCAATATTTTTCGTGGAACAAAAATTCTCAAGATTTATATGTATGTATGTATTTATGAACAATTATAGGTATTTATTTTTTAGACGTTTTAGATTTTTTTATTTCAGCCAGGAGTATAAATCACGATGAACAGCCATATGTGTACCTGATAATTAATTTACGTATAATGTAACAAACTTCACTTTTGTACTACCGTACGACAGTTTGAAAAATATTTTTAGCTTGTTCTATTTTTACTGTAAAATAAAAGGAACTTTCTTGCGAAAATTTTTCACAATTCTTTGAACGGCTTTATTCGAAGTAGTTTCTATTATTATAAGCCTGTATTTAACTAGCAATGTAATTTATTAGTCAAATGGTGAAATGTAAAGTTTGGAGTACTCATGAACATTACCTAACGTGATAGTTTGACCAAATGCTGGGCATAGTGACGAATGAAATAAGCAAGGCGGTCTCGTGTTTCAATTGTTCTGTTTGTCTCGATGTAGCCCTGGTCTTAGCCGTGTACTACGTAATAAAGGTTAGATTATGGATCCGATTGCTAAACAATCTGACAACCGCGAGTGGTTTATTATAAAGAAATAAATAACATTTCTTTTTATTTTTTTTTATTGTATACGAAGGATGATTTGGATAAAGTTTTAAAAATGTATGTGATGACTTCGATTACCATAAAATGTTTCTTTCATAATAACTATTTGATGTGTCTTTAGCCACTAAGGGATATTTTTAATACAGGTACTCCTTTAGCTCAACTCGAGATGAACGCATACAAAGCAGCTAACAACGCTACAAATACTTAGGCAGTATTTGATTTTATTACGAACGCCGAAAATATTTGAAGCTAAGTATTTTCATTACAACAATGTGTAATTTGGTTACCCAAAAGTATTTGTCAATTTGTTTTGGACATACAACGATATTATTACGAACACCTTTTTATAGGTAACTCGAGTGTTTTTATTTATAAATATTTAAGTTAAGTGTTTTGCAGGTGACGTGAACGACCAAACGGAAACCCTAACTGCACATTCGCACTGACTTCAGCCGTTCGGGGCTCAATGTAATGCAGATATTGTATTCGTTGTATATCATCGGTGTCGCTGATTGTGTTGACAGATGCTTTCAATGTTCCAACTGCTTTTGTATAAGTGACTGTACTGAATTCTCTCTACTACCTCATTAATAGTTTGTGATTACCGATAAAATACAGCTTTCGAAATCAAAGGTGGTTAATACATGTTGTTTTTTCTCATTGAAAACTGGTTTAAAGGACAGAATTGGTTCGGTCTTGCGATCGATAGTCTTAGATTAACTCTTACGATCTTTATTCCAACAAATAGAGAATGCAGGTAGTTTATCTATAGATTTTTATCTACGTGTTTCTGATGAAGATTTAATTAATACGTAAAGATCAATTCCCATATTTACAATATTTGTTATTTTTTCTAGTCGTTTTAGAAGAATGCAATGCAACTTCTATTGTCACAAATCTATGTTCACATGAGAATGGCTATACTTAAATTTTCCGTTATACCTCCACTGATTTTCAATTGATCATGTGTTAAGCGCCTTATGATTTAGTTTCCAATGTTAAAATAACATTCTTAATTTCAAATATTTTTTCAAGTGATTAACCGAAAATGTTTCTTACTAAACATAGTTCAGTACGAAGTAGTTACGAGAATGACTGTGCACATATAACCTATAACATTTCTATGAAAGCAGTTCAAGGGCTCTTTACAATTTATGAATCGTCTACAAAAAGAAGTTAAATTGGAACGTTATGCTTCTATCGAAGTTGGAAGTAAATGTTGCTCATTTCTCACTTGTGATCATTGGAGTACAAACAATCGTAAAGAGTCACTTGTAGTCGTTGCAAACTCTATCTAGCTTTTCTCTGGCGATACAACTGGATACTAACACACTGTTTTTCCAAAATTATATTTACTTACACAACGAAAATGCTTGCATAATTGAATTATTTGTTCTCTGGTTTTGGAGCAGCATTTGAAATGACTGGTAATTCGTCAAAGTTTGTTTCATTATCAGTAAAATTAATGATGCCATTGTCAACAGTTTCAAGTTCTGCTCCAACTAAATGTGCATATAACATTTATATGACTGTTCTATGTGTACCAGACCAATAAGGTTAGATATGCTGCACGACTATCTCTTCTTTCCTGACTGCTGGGCACGTTTCTGCACAATGATTTCTGTTTAGCGTAATGTGGTCACCAACAGTTGATTTCAACTTTTGAATTCTTTTAAGCATCTGACACATAGCATCATAGTATTTTAAAGTCAGATTTTGAGTCTACTAATCACCAATTATTTTCGTTTCATGAGGTCTTGTACTTTCCTCGCCTCACAAAGTTATTAGATAGAATTTTATTTTTTTATATTAAAAATATTTTTAGGGAAGACGACTTGAAATTCATCAAGAAATTTTGATCAAAATGATCAAACCTTTTTGGAACCGTTTGTAGCAGTATATAATTGAATATTACGCTGTCATTGCGATATTGCAAAGCGGATAATGAAATTTCGTCGCCAACGTTGCCACAAGCGTTTAATATTCTCTATTCAAAAGTATGAGATCACTCATGTTTCATCTTCGTTGGGATTCATGACCCACTGCCACTGGGCTATTTCTCTTATATCAGAGAACGGGCCTTAAACATTTGGCCTAGTTTGGATCAGTAGTGTTACGTCACATCTTACATGGACCCAATCATGAGCGATTGGAATTGTAAATTAGTCTAATGAGCCGTCTACGACATTGTGTGGATTGGAATTGGATTCGCAGTGCAAAGAAAATGGCTGTCTGAGTCAGCACTGAATAATCAAAGGTTGTATTCGTGTCACACGGCTGATTAAAGTTATAGGCTCTTTATAGTAAGTCAATTAGACGATACAAATTTAATTATAAAAAATACTGGAGATTTAAATGTTACAATTTGATTAGAAAAGATATAAGATCACGAGATAACAATTTCAATAAAACACAGATTGACGACTTCAATATATGAATACTGAAATCTGTATTTTCGTTTGATTTAAGACGACGCTGAGGATAATTAATAATTCAAACACTCTATTATTACCTCATTCTTTTCATAACTTTCTGCTAAAATTGCTGTAAATGTTTCCCAAACTATGTTATTCTAAGCGGTGGCAATGAAACTAAGACAATTAAATTTGTACAATAAATTGTTAGATTGTTTCTTAATAACAGATTAAGCCAAGTCGTGAACTTCATTTTTTAACCAGATATAAAATTTTCGGTTCGCTTCCAACGAATCATACGGAGCTATTAAATACTCGTATTTCTCGTGAACTTTCTCTTACGGAAAATCCATATCCTGGCTTTAAGTTTTATAGCACGAGAGAAGCGCTGAAATAGTACTTTCAGACAACGGTCCCTCGTTTTAAGTCTTTTAGTTAGGCGTTACATTTTACGGCCATCTCTCGGGCTGTAAACTCTGAGTTTCATTGAATAGCTTTATTAAGCCATTCAGTGGATTTACCACCATGTGTAACGGTGATTTTAATGATATAATGTAACGTTTATAGAGCTCGAATTTATTAGACGTTTTCGTAAAAGTTACCTAGTCATTTTGAATGAAGGTTATTGAACCGCGATTCCATTTTTAAATAATGTAAACGAATCAACTTTTACATTGGTCTGAGATTAGGAAGGAATTCCATACATGGGTCTTAAGTAAATTAGGAAAACTGTTTCAGTAATTAACCAAGGCTAATTCCAATACAAGATACAGTTCCACTACAGTAGAAGATACAGGTTCGAAAAACACAGTGCTATCGAAATTGTGACCATATTACTGCTAAATACTTAAACAGCATGTCAATCTTCTTGGTCGTTGATACAATGCTGAGTGTGCTTGGTGTATAGGAACGAATGTTTCTTCTTGCAGGCCCGGAGCGCTAGCACCAGTAGCTTTAGGAGTGTAAGTCAGGTAATGACAGTCAGTATTGACGCTTTATCACGCCTGAACATTATCGATCGTTTGATTTGGTTAGTTGTTTTGGTCGGGGATGATTTTTGTGTTACGGAATTAAAAATGAGCTATTAAGTCTGCAAGGTGTTCATGTATTAAAACTGATTAAGTTACCGGTACATCTACCTCACGACTGTTGACGAAGTTAATCCTTGTAATAAAAAGGAAACGTACAGTCAAACATTGTTTAAAACAAATGTTGACCAAAAATCATCGCCAAATATTTTGTCACGAGTCATTTGCGTTTTGACGTAGTTTGTTTTAGCGTAGATGCCTCTTTATCACCTGCTGTAGAGAGACAGTCAAGCGAAGGACGAAGGTAAGGTATGACCTAAGAAAACAACTGCTAGAAATATTAATTGAATACAAAACATGACTCTATAAAAATTAGGTAAACATAAGGTTAAAAGTTTCATAAAGTAGAAATATATAACACATATAAATGTATAGGGGGATTGTGAAAGCGCCGCGCTCAATACGTTAAGTAATGATATAGAGTGATAAGAAGTTACGTTACTTTGCGTGTAGCGGATGCAAGGGTATACCGGGTACAAGTCAAGGGGTAAAGCAATTATAATTCGATTATAACAGCGTTTTTAAGTATTAAGGTCGAATATTGCGTACACTTGTAAAATGTAACTGAAAAGTATTTTCTCTGTATATATGTACATTGTGATATGATCTGACTCAATGCTTCTCATGCTACTTGACTTTTGGGTCACTTACCCTAACGTTATACGTGGTATTAAAGTACAGAAGTGCAAAGCAGGATAAAGTTAGTCATTTCAAACTGAAACTGAATATTTTCCAGTCGATTTGTATAATTTAAAAATTTCCAACTCAGATTTGAGATTTTGCAAATATTTCTCCAACGTCTACACATGGAATGGGGAAAATTTTAGATGATATGCCATCAGCGATTTAAAATGTCTGATATTGAGTGGGACCTATATATTCCCCTATCGTCATTGACCAACGAAAAACAGACAGTTGGGATACAACTCAATCATTCAAGTGGACTTAGCCATGTTGACCGACAAATATTTTTCTATAAACGCAAGCCTTTTTGTATCGCGTACTACATTAAGTGAGGAAAATAGACGGGACAAACGAACAAGACATCAAAAAATAGCAATCTATAGATACATTCACAATGTTGTCTATTTACTATATGGAAGGCAGATATTTAAGATGGTTACCGGCTACTGATCCCACAAATGTAAGTAGCCCATTACTACAATAACTAATACACACATCAACACTGTCTAGGGATATTTTGAATTTACTCGATTATTTCAAAATTTATTAAAGATAACATACAGCATGTATACATTTTTACAAGGCCCATTTATCTGACTATACTCCAGAATGAAAAAAAACATTACTTTGCGTAAACAATTTTATACTTAA
>DWJK01005220.1:0-11316 GCA_018248815.1 Croniades pieria auraria
CTCGTTATTGTGACGGATGAGTAATGTGACGCAGCACTCAACGCGTGTGTTGGTGTGCTTCACTTAATTCATGCGGTACCCACTTATCGACCTTTTTCATTTTTCCAATTTGTTTCAAGTGAATTAAAATTGTTTTGTCACTCACACCGAAGCCTGCCGCTAGTTCTGTAGTGGTTTGGGATGGATCCGCTTCCACGATCACCTTCACTGTCAACAAGGGTCTCCGGCCAACCACAGGGTTGATTATGAAGGTCAAAATTTCCAGAACGAAAAAGTTGGTTCCAAAATCGTACCGTGCTTTTTTTTTACAGTAGCTTGCCCATACACATCATTAATTCTTCGAACTGTTTCTGCAGCGTTGATGCCACGTTTGAACTCATATTCGTAACTAACGCCATATTTCAAGTTTTTCATCTTGTAAACAGAACGAAGTCAAAAAAAAATGAAATGGCGGAAAAACAAATGAATTATGAAATTCTAAACAGAAATACACGAGCCTACATTTGAAAATTTGAATTGTAATTCCGAACCAAAACCTAGATATTTAAAGTCAAAATGGCTAGTTCATCAAAACGCTAATTTAATATCTAAGGACCTCACTTCTTCTTAACGTCTACCTTCTTAACACCGTATAACGCCGACGTATTCGCGCACTTCGTAGTTCAACATAAAATGCTAATGATAGAGTATTCAGTCTCACTTTTTGGGGGTTCAAATCCTATAAATCAATGTTTTAAAGTTAAACTTCACTAGATGTAACGGTGAAGAAAGACATTATGAGGAAACCTGCACGCCTTAAAGTCCTCTACAATATTCTCTAAAGGCATATTAATTCTGCAAACCCAGCAGCAGCAGAGGTCGTTCATACGCCTCGTCGCGTTGTTCATACGGCCCTCGAGGATCCCCTCTTCATCTGGGCTGCAAACTCGCACTTGGCCGTAGCATACTAAGGCCTTAATCATTCTTACTCTGAGGAGATCCGTATCCAACAGGTGATCGATAAGAGGTTTAATTACTGAGAAGTTCAATTTAGCCAAATCCAATAACGTTACCCGACTCGAGATCGAACCCAGGATTCATTGCTTAGCAATTGTGCTAGGCAAATATTAGCCCAACCATTCAAAGTTGAGAACACGTCGCAAAAAAAGTTTATACTCTAAGTTAAGCTCCACGAGCACTTTCTTTTTCATTCGTCGTACAAAGTAATGTAGATAGATTAATAAAAATATAATAACCGTAGTTGAATAAGAAATATTGGCGGTAGAATATCCCATTTTCGGTGTTTAGCGTGACGGCAGTCCGCTCTGGGGGACGATCCCATTCAATAATTCCCGGTAATGACCTAAGTAAGTCAGTTAACAAGGCCCTCAGACGCTCTCGTCAAAACGAACTGGATATTTTTCAAGGCTATTGAATTATTCACGGTTTTTTGCAGAGGTTTAAAAGATTTGCGGTAAAAGTGCTTGGTATTTTTACAACGAGCGAGTTCGTTAATTTGAGATGTTGATTTTAGTTATTTGTCTATATAGAAACGAACTGAGAAGACTTTTTGTTACTGATGTTAAAATGGTGTTGATAGTCTGATTAATTACGACAGAGACCCGCGCTTAGCTGTGCGACATTAAGAGTTGCAGGCAATGTCAGAATGACTTGTTTCGAATTGCAAGCCAGGTTTTTATAAGACTTTGTTTCAGACTTTATTTTATTAACTTTCTCAGCATCCTCCATTCATTTCGACCTTTTAAATCAAAACTGACATTTTCGCCTTTTTTCTAGTTACTTCGATGAATTAAAAAAATTATGATTGCCTTTTTCGTGAATCAGAAATAATAAATTTAAATCAGTAAATATCCATGATTACCTAAGGAATTAACAATTTATTTAAAAGAAAAAAATCACAATTTAAAATAGTAGATACGTATGTACAACGTCGCTTTAGATTTATCGAATGCTAATTATCTCTGTTCTACAGATCTTTCATGTTATTCTGCATTCATCACCTTCTCCGTACACTCCGTACACACTACGGCTTCAGAGACTTGATTCCCCTGTCAACCAGTATTTGTTCTATGTAATTGGTTACGATAGGTGAGTTTCGGTCTCCCTTCGCTCTTGCATTCATTATCATTTGATGTATACATCGTATTTATTTATATTGGAAATGCTTTTAGCGGGGATGTTAGGTACACCTCTGGTATAGAGAGAAGAGTAAATGCAAGGAGTAGCGGGAATTGAGCGTTAGGTAAACTACTGAGTTGCGAATTTGTGAGCCAGCGAGCTCGATTGCTTATATACGACTCCGAGATTACTCCAACATTAATATATGGAAGCGAGAGTTAGGAGTACAAGAACGAGTATGAAAGTAGACTAAACGCAGTCGAGATGAGGTCATTACGCCGCACATTCGGCTTGACACTCACCTCGCTAAGAAAGATGCTTTGTCCAAAAGAGAGTGTCAAAATAGGAAAGAGCATGCTCTGGTCGTTTATCGTAAGAATTAGTTAGGTATTGAAAAAACATTAATATCTAAAACCAAAAAGAGGTTAATCACTCAATCTACACATATTATGAACACTTTGTTAATAACGAATACAGTTAAAAATAATTTAGGTGCAATAATTGAGAGCAAGCGGCTGCTTCAAGAGAAACCACTAATTAATATCTGGATCGGAACGCTGAATAACGTGATTAGTTCATTAACAGTATCGTAAACTAGGCATCTAACCGAGCGTTTGAATATCATGCCATATTATTTAATTAAAATATATATTTAATTTTATAACTTTCTACATCATATCGTTATATATTGAAAGACAACAATGAACGTAATATCCAGTATTTGCATTTCCAGACCTCCTGAATCCCACGCCCAGCAGAGGGATGTGAAAAATCGTCGCAACAATATACATATAACTGCCTCTAGAATGTTGTATTTCATGTACCATGTAGATCAATGATCTGAGAAAGGCTGTAAGCAAAGGCTGGATGTTATAAGCCGAGACACAGAGTGTGATGGCGGTCCTATTAGAGATAGCCTTTCAGAAGTGCACTGAGAGAGACTGATGGTGAGGTTTAAATAGATTTTGTGGTACTCGTATAATACCAAAATTTTCTATTTAAATACGATTTTACAACACGTATCTCGTCCAATATTGGAGCTCCTGGTTAACAAACATTATAGAAAAACGATTTCATGTGTGCACGTGAATAATAGATAACCTTGATACGTGTGACAGGTAAAACGCTATCATTATAGTGATCGGTAATTTGCCAATCACTCGTTCCATTCGACTCGCAGATCGTGGCCGGATTTGCAAGCTTAAATTGTCCATCAATGTATTAGTGTATTTCCATTACGGAAAAGGTATGTTATAGATATAAATATACAACTCATCATTATTATTACACCATCGTTCCTGGTTAGATAGAGTAAGTGCCAAACATCTCGGTACTTAGAGAAGTGACGTGCGTCTTCTACATTTTTCTCTTCCTCCATACACGCACCCCGGTTACGGGGACTTCTAACTCTGAAACCGGAACTTATAAAGGAACAAACGTGAGAGGACCAATTTTTGGATTCAATTATTTATGTAATTGAAAAGATAGAATTACTACAGGCTGTTGAACTACTTCTACTTCAAGATGACTGCAACGAGTTTAAAATACACGGCCGCTTTATAAAGCAAGATAAAGCTATGATGTAGAGAGAAACACCAGTGTATTGTCTTAGTTCACAAAAATGTTCTACGCTGGTTGTTGCGCCATTTGAGCTATTGTACAATTGCGTTTCCTAAACTCGCGTAGAGATACAAAAGCCATAGTCTCTGTGGTCACTTAATGGATGTGGTGGAATGTTACATTTCATATCTTCAGCAAGTTCAAGTTCCGGTGCATTATTAGTTGTTATAGTTTTAATAAAATAATTTGAAACGACTGCAAAAGTCTAAAACGACAGCAATACCTACATTTAGTCTAAGACTTATAAATCCTTAAGACAGTTAAATTTAAATGGCTCTAAGAATATTACGTATTTTATAATTTTCTCTGAACCTCCTATATGTTTCCAGGAAAGACATTAACCAAGTAAGAACGTCTGAGAAAACCATTTAACATTTCCTACTTCGCATTTCTGGTACAAATATCGCTTTCAGGGATGTACCTTTTAATACCCTGTCTCCTTTTAAGTCCCGTTTTAAGTCACCGTGCTGACGATGTCGGCTTTTCTCTGGATTATTATGAATTTAAAGACGTGAAGCATCTGGTACACTTAGCTTGCAGTTCTACGACAAGTAAGTTAACGTTGATACCATATTAAGGTTTTATTAGCATTATTTGAAAATTAAAATGTACCTTACCTTGTATCACAAATTAAGTTATCGATTCTTTGAGGAAAATTTAGTTTACTTGAGTTTTTGTAAGTTTGTTGATCTAGTTAAAGTGACTTAACTGATATTTTTTATTATATGTGTAATTAACCCAAATTTTTTGATTTTGGTATGTTTTTGTTTATGTCCTGGGTTTGAATCCCAGTGTGTACATTCTTACAAAATTATCTACATTTTAAGAACCATTCTTGTCTGCAACGGTAAAGGAAAACCCCACGACGAATAAAAAAACCTTGGTGTTTATCATAATGGTCTAAGTTGTGTAAAGATGGTCAACCTAAAGTTGGTCAGCTTGATATAACACGGGCTCAACCCTCCTCATTAGCAGACCCATGTCCAATAACTGAAAGATTGCTGAAGTTAAAGGTTACTGGTGATTGTGCCTGAATTTGGCAATTACAGACGAAAAATAATCTTCTGCTTTTTTTTTCACTTCACGATCCTTTATCTATTTAAAGTTAGGTGATATAAAATAAAAATCAAAAAGAACATTTCAGACTTAATTCATTTTGAAGATGGGGTTTTATCAACTGTATCCCATCGACCATCTCATTAGGGATACTAAACAACAATAAATCAAAGATATCGTTTAATTATATCATGAGGGAAATACATTTTAAAAGAAACAAACTTACATATACATAGTTATAGTAATCAAATGTTGCAGGTAATATTAATTTCGTTAAGGGTTTTAACAGGAAAGGAAAGAGAATTTCCATTAAAGATATTAAAGAAGTACCCGAGGACTTGGAATTTTCGCTTGTCCACCAAAATGCTGATGTTGGAGTAATTCTGGATGGAGATTGTAAAAATTTCGATTCAATACTTAAAATAGTACGTATTAGAAGGCAAGCTACAGTAGTAGCTATTTTTCAATTTAAAATTTCTCCTTCCGGGGTCGGGGTTTCGTATCCGCATCTTGCACCATTGATTAGAGTATGAAATGAATTATAAGTTAATGCGATGTATTTAAACAGTATGTTCTTTGCAGGCATCCCGAGCTAATTTGTTTGATTCTAAGCACATGTGGCTATTACTAGACTCCACAAATGATTGCAATTCAACTGAACGTGAATTGGACGAAATATTTAACCAACTAAATTTAACTGTTAATACTGATTTAGTTTTGGCTAGCTTCGAAGGTATGCTATTTGTAACATTTGGTTGGTGGAACGGAGTAAGTCGTTGCAACTGCTGGACTTTGCGTTTTAGGAATAGCCTGGAGAGTACTGTACCAACATGCTCAATTGCAGATTACTAAGGCTGCTTGTTAATGGTCAACTAGTTTGTCGGAAGTAAACCACTTTAAGATAAAGCCAAAAGATAAAAAGGTATATCGACTGTGATTGAATAGCTACAATGGAATCCAAGTATTTAACGTGTCTTTCAAAATACGTAGACACTTAGAAAAATGTACCAATATATAAAGAGAACTTTAAATGACAGATGCAGGACCTATGTCCTGAATCTGACATTTCAATAGCTTTGTACTATTACAAGGCTATAAACAAAATGACTGCGCCCTACACTGTCCCACTTTTATGCTAGGATTTCCGTTTTGGGTTCAGAGATGGAAGCATTCTTGAATATATTACTATTATAAAATTATGGATTACAAAAACAGCACAATTTTCTACATGGTTTTTGCTTTATTTTCTTTTTCATAGGCAATGGGTACAAGTTAGTGGAGGTGTTCAACTTTGGGAAGATCCAGGGTAACACTTTGGAGAAGAATTTCATCGGAACTTGGAGTCGGGAGAACGGTAAATAATTCATAGGTAAAATATTTATAGCTTCTTTACTTTGGGCCTGATTTGTGTTTCACAATTTCAGGTTTGAGCGTCTCGCTGAGTGGATTTAAATATTATGATCGCTGGGATTTCCACAATTTGACACTTCGAGCGATATCAGTTGTGAGTGCTGCATATTATATTGTGATTTGTTTTCCTCATAGCTGTATTTTACGACCAGCTATAAACCTTAAAATGAATAATATGAATAATGTCTGTTAAATGACTACCTCGTTGGTCGACTGTTTGCTAGTCCGACTGCCAATCGAGAGGCCCTGTTTGAAATCCCCAGATTGGGTTCTACAGTGTTTTTCTAAGTAGACATTTTGTAGTTGTAGCTCAAATTCTGGATTTATGTAAGCCTTTGAGTTCACTCCCTCCCTTTCACAGAGGAACTTATACATAACGTAAGTGGTGTATCGTGGGTAGTGAGTGTACTACACTTCTCCCCGTACCCCACCGGGGAAATGCAGGCGGAATATTGCCTTGTCTCTTATGTATAATGGTATATTTCCTAGTATTATGTAAAAATCAATAAGAAATTTCGCGCAGAAATAATCCAATTTTCAGGATAGTAGTACTTTTAGGATAAAATCAGGCTATTTTAGTAACCTATTTCCTCAATGCTTAATGTACAGAAAACAATCCTGTTGCATTAATTACAATGTTATTTATTACATTTCTCAGCTTATAATGTTTTATTTAATGTTTTTGCAAATTCTTGTTTTTTTCATAGATTCTAGATAGACCCAAAAGTTTTGAGCCAAATATGCTATCTGAACTAACCTATACTCCAGGAGTTGCCGCAATGACGAAAATCACCACTCGATTATTGAATATACTTAAAGAAATCCACAATTTTAGGTATGTCGCATTTCTAATGATATGGTTATACAAAAAACGGTTTCATGACACCACAAATGACATGATATGGATTTAAATAAAAATTACTTTAAACTCTCCCATATCAAGAGAGTACGAATTCTTAATTAAGTCATACACTAGAGCACAGGTGATAACATTTCTAGTTTAATGATATTTATTTGTGTATCTAACGACAGCTTAGCATGAAGTCCTGGAATCGATCCCCGGATCAGACCATACGCGGAATTTAGCTCTGTGCCCGCTATATAGGAATAGCTCTTCCCCTATTTCATGAGCCTGACTACCCCTGAAGGGAAATACATGTTTTGTGTATGTTTAGTTTAATGACTTACCTACGTGCTATTCAATAATTCTTTATAAGCTCGACAATGTCTAGAAGCTAATGAACTTCTTTTTACTTAAATGTTTCTCATTGGAATTTAACCCAGGTGTAAAAACTTTTTGTTTGTTTAAATAAAATTGTGCATTGCAAAATATTTTAGAAAATATAATTGCATTGCAAAATATCTTAGAAAATACAATTGCATTGCAAAATATTTTAGAAAATATAATTGAATTGCAAAATATCTTAGAAAATACAATTGAATTGCAAAATATCTTAGAAAATACAATTGAATTGCAAAATATCTTAGAAAATACAATTGCATTGCAAAATATTTTAGAAAATATAATTGGTTTTACCGTACGTATACATAATATTATATCATATAATATCTTGAGTTTTATAAAAATATGTGGATTAGGTGCCTGTCTGAATTTTTCATCATCATCCGAGTTGACCAGTAGGACGTCAATCGACATTAAGTCCACCTTTTCTTTTAAACAATGAAGCATAAATAAATAAATAAACAATTCTAATGTTAGCGGTTAGAAATTTAAAATAAATTACAATGTTGTTTCCGCTGAACTACATATTTACGATTAGTGTACTAATATATGTATACATAAAACTACCGTTTTATTAATTGTAACATGGATTTTATCCATAGGTTTAATTATACTATAGCGGGTCGTTGGATCGGGTCGCCAGTTCGAAACTCTACATTGGTAAGTGTTATAACATCAGTAATTTAAGTGACTCTAGCGGTAGAAGTATTATCATCATATTAGTTATAAGAAAACTTTGAAATAAAAGTTTACTGTAGTAAATCCTGAGTCTGAGGAAAAAATTCAAGTACACGGAAAATTTTAAAAAAATTATTTTTTTACAAAAAACAAAAAGCGTGTCTCAACTCTTGTCAATAAGGGATTATAATCCGGTGCACGGCTGTTTTTCTACCCCATCTCCGTCAGTTATTTTTTTCAATTGTTACTCTATCAAGCCTAGGTCGTCATACATGTATATTCATATATTACGATTATATGTATTTAAAAGTATTTATAGTAATAAGTTTTGCATTAAGTACGCTATATTTCTAACAGGCAGTCACTAATTCCTTGTACTGGCGAGAACAGGATATATCTAGCACTTGCGCCAGGATATTTCCGCAATGGCTCGATTGGGTGGATATATTCCACCCACCCGCAACTAGACTTGAGTAAGTTTCTCTATCCGAATTATGAAATATTTCATGCCAAAATAAGTGGTAATTACGGAAATTAAAACATTGTTTTTCTAATATTTCCAAGCTACAGCGGGCACACATGACAACATGATTTTTACGGGTACAGAACATTCATTTTAAAGTCTGCTGTGGTTCTTTTCGTCGTCTTCCTAGTATACTATAGACAGAATGTAATCAAAAGCCAATGAAAGTTATTAATATACGATTCTCTTCGTGGTCATTTAACCACTGACTGTACTCAACTGTAGCCTCTTTAAACGATTTCGAAAGAATTGGATATTACTCTGCTCCTCATTAGAATGAAATCGATGTTTATAGCCTAAACTGGTGAGTCGTTTCATTTATCCTAGTAAAAGGAGCTCTCCTTGAATGCCGACAACGCACTGGCAAGTTTTCAACCACCAGTTGGCCCGTCCGTCTGTTTAAGTTAAATTTATATAAATCTACTAGTGCAGTGAGGTTATGTGCCCGTTGTATTGGAGGACTGGAAGCAAGATGTTAGTGAATTAATTCGTAACTCTAAAGAAGCAAAGGTATGGCTGTAAATGAAAACTATTGTTACTTTTATAGGACCAAATTCTACTACTTAATTCCGTCAAAAGGTATTGGCAACTACGAGAATCGGTTTCTCATGCCCTTGTCGTCCAATATATGGTGGTGTATCATGGGATTTGGGTTTATTTCTATATTGGTTTTGGGCATCGCGGGTGCGTTGGAAAATCGACCACAAGCTGGCTATTTCGCTCTGTTCAGTGTACTTGCGGCGATAGCACAGCAAGGTAAGATTTCTTTATTTTCTAGGAAATTAAGGTCAGTAAAAGTTGAAATACAAAGTTTTTTTTGTGACGTACGAAGTGAACCACACACATAGCTGTTGAGAATTAATGATCTACAAACCCATCAATATCCCGCTCCTGGGTGCGACCGTGCGGGCCTCAATATGCAATTAGAACAGGCTTAGAGCTTAATCAACTACACCTAATGCGGATTGGTAGATATTAGTTAGCATTAGTAGTCGGATTATTTTCCAACCTAACTTCCAGAAGGTTTAAAACTGGCCTACTAGCATCTAGGCCTGACAGGCTTGAACAATTGTTATGGCCGAAATTCCGTTATCCGTTACGTAATTTAAACATTTTTATACTTTGCTTATGTAGCTTGTATATGTCATTATATGTAATTTATACGAAATCGGCTGCACCCCACGATGCAACTTCTCGTAATTCCAAATTTCTTAAAGACCTAAAAAAACACTCAAAGCCCTAAGCAAGGGTTGGCAGACTTCAGACGTCTCACAGAACATAACGTGAGACTCCAAGGCGCGCAAATTTCTTTACAGTGTTTGCTTATGTCGTTTTAGTCTGTGACATTAAATTTAGTGGGAGACTAAAATGTAAACCACTATAAAATAATAAATAAATATAATAAACGACCCATTAACATTCCACTGTCGGAATATGGGTCTCCTCCCATATTGAGAGGGTAAAGGCCGTAGTCCGCCACGTTGGTCAAGTGCGGGTTGGTGGACTTCACACACCTTAGAATTTTTTTATTTTTATTTTTTTTTAATTCTAAGATGTGCAGGTTTCCTCACGATGTTTTCTTTCACCGTTAGCAAGCGATATTTAAATTTAAAACGCACTTTTGTAAAGAGGTTACTAATTATTTTAATATAATCACAAGCTGATTTACTAGGTAGGAAGAGAAAATGAAGAAATATTGTAATTAGCCTTTAAACAATATCGAATGCTGATTACTTCGCCTCATCAAATTCAATTTGATTCGTAGATGATTTTTTGAAATACAAATAACACATACACGCTGCAGTGGTATAAC
This sequence comes from Croniades pieria auraria, assembly GCA_018248815.1. Classification (NCBI taxonomy): domain Eukaryota; kingdom Metazoa; phylum Arthropoda; class Insecta; order Lepidoptera; family Hesperiidae; genus Croniades; species Croniades pieria. The sequence continues at coordinate 10,462 of DWJK01005220.1, forward strand.
AAATCAGTATCCTAGTTGCGAATTCCTGGATAGAAAAAAATCTAATCCGAGCGCATGGGGTGCGACGATAAAAAGATAATGCGGGCCGAGTCGCGTGCGCATCACGGAGCCGGTTGTAATGACGCACCTATGCGCGGCTTATCGCGCCTGCGCGCCGCCGCGCTGCGAATCGCTAATGAGCTTAATTGTAATACCTCACCAAAGGGTAGGGGCGCTGAACAGACACCCTCACAGGAGGTCCCACGTGCTTTCATTGGCGGTGCACGCTGAGGAGTCAATGTCGCGAGAGTAATCACGCGAATAGCTTTTTATTCTTTTTTGTTATCCATGTGCACATTTCCAATCATGTTCGTTTCTGAACAAGTCAGTAGTCAATAATTTATTGCTGAGATGATGTGCTTTTTCGTTTTTGGTCGTACCTACTATTTTCACGGGCGTTTTAATAGAAATCATGAATACGAGTATGTACATGTTTGAGTATGTGAAGCGTAAATAGATGTATGACGTCAAAGTAGGTCAGGATTAGCTCGCAACAGTCGCGCTAACAAACTAACAAGCGACGTTAAATAAGCTCGCAAAAATTACAGCCCCCATTCGTATGCAAAAATACGCGGGAAAGTTTTAATTCATTCGCATATCATGCAAAAAGCTACATTTTAAATATTTACAGAGCGCAGCTTGGACCATTTAACTTTAGGCTTGATTCGGGTACACTGATTGTAAATCGACTAAATTTTAATCGACTCAATCACTTTTGTCATCATTATTTCTACATCGTATAATTTTATAAAAAGCAGTGATAGCCTAGTGGTTTGAAATTCGACCTCTCACTCCGGGAGACCGGGTTCAAATCCT
>DWJK01005221.1:0-11316 GCA_018248815.1 Croniades pieria auraria
AGGACCTCGTACAGGTCCGAAACTAGTCGGGCCATCCCGAAAAACGTACGTGAGTTAAGCCGGTACATATTTAATCGTGCCTACAAACGATTGTTAGGCACAGACTTACAATTAATATTAGATAAACCTGAAGACAAAACATATCCTCTGTCGCCCGCACCTTCCAGGTAGAACAAGCTCACTGTGATAAGAAACTACATTAAAGATGTATGCACTACGCGGTAATATACATTACATTATGTGTAAACATTAAAAAGCATGATTAGATATTACGTCTTTCAAAATATAAGTGTTGGGAACAGTCAGATGTTTTCGAAATCGACGCACAGGAAAAAATTGATGAGCGTAGAGGATATCGAAATCGATGCACTTGAAGAAAATGATGAACGTAGAAAAAGTACTTCAGGTCTGTGAAGATAGGAGATATTTGGCATTCGGTTTTTCTGCCTACCCCATACAGGACCTGTTGTGGTATTTCTATGTGTAATATATATTAGCGATCCACCCCCGATTCGTACCAGTGCAATATTTATACATAATGGAGTCGAAGTTTTTAAATAACGAGTTTTATTGTTAAGAAATCATTTAAATGAATTAAATTCATCGCTAAGCAATCCTATATTTATTTGAAACAATTAGGCAGTGGAATTTAATAAATAAACGACGGTTTGCATTGGAGAAAACCTTTAACAATATATTTTTTTTTTAATTTCTTGTTTATTTATTAGGACTTCCAAGATGACAACATTATGCCATGTATACAATTAATTATATGACAGGTTATAGACTAAATATAGCTACGGCACTTATGTGAACAACAATTAATAAAAAAACGCGTTAGAAAGAATAATAATAATAATCAACCCATTAACATTTCTCTGTTGGAATATGGGTCTCCACTCATATTGAGATGGTTCAGGCCGTAGTCCACTACGCTGGCCAAGTGCAGGTTGGCGGACTTCACACACCTTAGAATTTTTTTTTTAAATTCTAAGGCATGCAGGTTTCCTCACGATGTTTTCCTTCATCGTCAGCAAGTAATATTTAAACTTAAAACGCACTTTTGTAAAGAGGTGCGCGCCATGGATTCGAACCCAGCACCCCCGGAGTGAGAGGCTGAACTCTTAACCATTAGCCAATCACTGCTGTCATCTTGATATATCTGGGTGAAAATGTCTATATAAGTATACACTTATGTAAATGGATGGTAATCGGATGGCCTTTTGTGGAGGCGTTCTAAGATATTATTGTGGTTATACACTTATCTATTATATTATAGTTTGTATATATACGTCAATACGTCTGACATATTTAACTAATTCCAGTACCAAGAATTATGCTAACCAGTATTTATAAATAACGTGACATTTGAGAAAAGATTTAGCGAAGGAACGTACGTGTTGCATAACTGTTTAAAGTAATTCTAACTGTTGGTATAGACGAGGCATATGATTGGCTCAATATTTACAAGTGTCATTTTGAAATGTTCTAGAAGCATCTCTTGTGTGTCTCTGTGCGCAAACATTTGTCTATTGTTAGCAAACTTTTTGTTTGCTTGTTGAAATACCTACTGATTGGGAAATGTTTTTAGTCGAATATCTTTCAATTGGAATATTTTTGTATAATTTTTTTGTTTCAAAATTTGTTTAAAATGTGTCACATATCTTAAGTAAAAGCGTAGTAAAAATATTCTTAGCTTATTATTAAGCTATATCCCACACTAACATCTCAACGGTTTCGATTCGCAACAGTTCAAAGGAGGGATCCTTTTGATGTTTTTTGCCATACTCTTTCCCGCTCACCCTCATCAACCCCGTAATGTTCTTGTACGTCTCGCACCCCATGATTTACGCCCGACCCGCTCTCATTGTGAGCGGCTGCCTATTCCCGAAAGTGGCAGTCGTTAATTCGATTTCTAAAAAGGGCCAAACGGATACGTCGTCTCCGGTGTTGTCACCACTGTACCAGTGGATACGTTGAAACTGCCATTTTTAACGCGACTCCATCCATCTCGTCCCGACGGTTGATTGGACTGAAACGGAAACGAATTTTTGTCAACGGAAGATGATCCATGGTTTATAACGAATTTTGTGTCAGTCTGCGTACCGGCAGCTCGCCGCAGTCGCCCCTGGGGCAGTGCGTGCCGCGTGCGCCTCTGCGTATTTAGTTGCGTTCCCAGCACGATCAAGAATAGTCGTCAGCGCGATAGCTTCCTACTAAGAAAAAATATCAGTCCATGTCATACGGTCAACAACTTGCGTAATCTTATTTTCATTTATTGTGCCTAAACGGTTGTCCGATAATTTTTTTTTTTAACAACTTCACAAATATTGTGATACTCGTTCTGTATCGGCTCTTAAATATTAATGGGTGTGAAATTCATATTCACACATATTTTGTTGTTTTAGTACAATTTTTTATCGCGGTTCCATTACGTTGCGCGATATCGGATTGATAAGGACGAGGACGGAGATAAAATCGGAACGGTTGTTTGTATGCGTGTCGATGGTGCAGCGTGCTAGCCGCTGTTTAGTGCACGACGACGTACAGAAATGTGCTCTTTCGTGAAACAATAAACAGAGGAGATGTTATCGGGAATTAGTGCGCCAGATCGATGCGCGTGCGCCGGCCCCAGTGTAGCGATGGACCTATTTTCGTAGCACGGAACTAAGAGCGGCAAAAGGAGCAAAAAGCTTTGGCCACCTAAAAACTTGAGGACGCAGTGTTGTAGTGTATTTTTGGGCCGATGTGTGTGATGCAAGCGGCATTTGTTATGTGAATTGATGCCGTAGCGTGAGAATCGAGCGAACATGAAGAAGAGGACGATATCTAAACTTAAGTCTATTTTCGGTTCCAAGAAAAGTGAGTAACTTAGATAATATTGCATTAACTTACTACCGGCTACATACTATTCAAGTATTAGTGTTATTTCATTCAGTCTTCGATATTGTTGATAGTCTCACGGAACGATTCTAAGAATATAAAGATTCAAAATGTTATGATGGAACTCGAAACAAGTTAGGTATGTAAATCAATGGAGCGAAAATCTCGCTTAAGTTTTAACATACGTCAATACGAGGTATTGTTTTCAATAGGTGGTTGTATTGCCTAATAATCGCTAATATGCATAATTGTATTACTAGCAGTATTTTATTAAGGTTTACAATCTAATGTAACATCCAAAAGATTCTAAATATTTCATCAAATCTATCTATGCAAATGTTTTTAACATTTTTTCAACTTTTTTTAAAAATAATATCTTAGAATATAACGCTTGCATTTACCACTATTGTATGATATCGAATTATCACATTTCCTTGCAAGTGTCAAAGTACATATATAATTTTATAACGTGGAAAATCATTTTTATCGATTCATTTTTCCTCAAACTATAATGTGTCCATTCAAACATCGTTACTAACTTTGCGTTAAAGAAATTGATGTACTTCATATAGTTGATATTTTGTATTCCTTACCTTGTGTGTTATTTAAAAGGACAGCTGCGTGCTCACTTTTTAACAACCCACGTCCTCTCTAAAGTGATTTTAATGAACTCTCTACAGTCCTGTCATTTGAAAAGATGTAACATAAGCACGTTTATTTATAACGACATTTTAACATCGTCCATTATCTCAAAATAATTTTCTTCAGACATTAATTGCTTCAATTATTCATTTTAAATTGGTTTGTTATTTACGGACTAATTGGTGGATCGTTAATTTTTTCACACAAAGTTTCGTCTTTGAAAGAACTGTTACTTATATTCAACATGCATAAAATTTTTATTGAACCGAGAATGGTAACTTTAACTATAACAGACCGCAGAACGTGATCTTATATAAAAACGGGCGAGTATTTACGTAACAATTCAAACGAGGTCCTTGGGTACTTATTCATTCAGTGTCGCTAGCCGACGCTCAGGTTTCACGGCGAAAACAATAGAAATACGGGCATGCATATTATTCCCGTGCGAAATCCTGTCCGCTGCCCCACTCGAGTTGAAACTGAACGCTAGGCTGTTATGATAACCTAGACTGTACGCCACGGAGCCGCTGATAAGCACGTGTCGCGAGTACTTAATGACTAAAACACACTGATATTGGAAACTCGCTGTTTACCACTGTACGGTTTGTTCAGTGTTCAGGCTCGTGCGCTGAACGTTACATGTATCGTACGCGCAGTTTTTGCTCGTTTCTGCTCTAAATGCAAATGCTCTCTTGTTTCTGTGTGAAGCGAAAAACTGGTAAGATTTTTCTCCATACTACCCGTACCGAATTAAGTTTTATTAACAGTATTGTAATACTTCATAGCTACAACAATTTCAAATTGTTCAATAACTTTTTCTCGTAAAATAAATATTTCATCAATTTCACCCAACTTTCTTGTACTTTCAAATTTATTGAATAATTGCCACAGTTAATCGATTATATTTACCGATTGCGATTTCGTTAAGTATTTTTTACTTTTGATACGATCGTTTGTCTATTTTTGAAAATGATTTTTGAACTGTGCCCGCCACTCTTGGCTTCTTCATCGCAGGAAGCTCTTAGGCTAATAACAATTTTAGGTTACTTGTGAGACAGCCGTTGCTATGACCGTGACGATTTAACTAACTCGCTGTTTCCTTGCGTATTAAAGCCTGCTGTCGTGTACATAAGATAATCTACTCGCCACCTTACTTCTGACCTCGTACGCCACACTAAATTATTGAGACAATGTTTGTGAATGAAAATTTTGTAAGCATGTCGTTTGTTTCAACACCCCTATCGCTGAACAAAAGTTACGAAGTCTATTCAAACAACGCAAAAATCTATTTTGAAATATTTCCACTAATAAGCGTATAAAATGATTTAGTAGACACAAACAATCCTTTACAGGAAAGTGTTAAGAAGCTATAACCAAGTTGAGATGAAACATCTTACGGTGATGATTTGCACAGAGCAAAATTTTACGCATCACTTCGTATGCGTTTACTGTTATTGCTCATTTGAATTTTTTACCAAGTTTCTTTGCTTCTTTAACGTTTTCATTTAATGAGCCTAAGTCTTAAGTAGTCTTGTTTAGTTGTCTATTATTAGCTCTCACAAAACCGTCGTCTAAATTCTCTTAATGGATACTAATTAATAATTAATTATTAATTCTCTTAATTCTAAGATAGATATGGAAATTAGTTAATCGTTTATCTTCGCTTATTTGAAACTGAAAATTAATTGCGTCCATAATAATTATCAATTGTTCCTATAAACAATAGGTACATCTCACATATCTCTTGACTTGATACCTGCGGTGTAGTTTAATCCCGCAGACTTGTATCGGGGTTAAATGTCAGGCCAAGTACCTTTATTGTTTTCTTATCTAAAAGACTGTTCTTTTCCAATACTCACTAGATGGACATTTATTAACATATTCAAATATATTATGCATCTATATTAACCTTAAGCATTAACACTTCGTTGATAATTTGTCTCTACGGTTACAAACATATTCATAATTAACTTTCAATTTTAGTTCGCTTCTATGCACCTGAACAAAGAAAACTTTGTGTGTTACATCTGTAGTTGACAATATTTAGTCAATGTCATGAGCATTGACGGTGACTAAGTCCATATCATCCATTGTAGCAAACAAATATAGTTATTGGATGTGATGTATTTTTGTCTCCTCGTAGTTATTTGTTCTTTGAAGATATTTGAGATATGTAACAATATTAGTTTTCATAATATGAAATCGCGTGGCAGCGGCGCGCCTACCGTGAACGCGGGACAGATTTCTATTTGTCTATTGGAAATATGATTCAATTTGCTTTCGCTTCTTCATGTTTCGAAGAATCAAGTCCTGCTGATCGAAGTATCCGATCGCCAAAATTTCCAAGATCATTACCTAGTCAAATCAAGAAGTTGCCAATGCTATTTTCAATTTGTAGTTTTAATCTTTTATCATTTTGAACTCTGCCACTTGCTTGGTATGATAGACCGTCCATATTAATATCATCTAGAGTAACTTTAACATTACGGCATCACGTTTTGACAAAATCTCTAAAAACCTCAACGTGACCTTTGCATATGAGGCATAAAACCAACGCTGTGATCCTACAATGTTTACTGTACACGTTTCTCACGGAGGTGGTGCACGAAAAGATACAATCTAACGTAACCTTTCGAAGAAAGTGTCCGACATTATGGATAGTGAAGTGTTTGCCCAAAGAATGCTTGCGTCGGACATAACGTAACTATACAATTTTCTCACGCTGAACATACGATGGAGCATGTCGATGATAGACGCCACTGTGTAAATTGAATATTGAGAAGCCGTACCTTATTATTACACAAATAACGATCTTGGGAGAATTCGTGTTATAAATATTCGATATTCCTAATGTTTCTTGGTGTTTATATGGTTTTTATTATCATTACATTAAAATGCCAGATAACTTGCGGGCTAAGCAGAGAGCACCAGGCACCAAATACTATCCTTATGGACTTGACATTCGTCACTCACTTTCCATTCGTCACTCATTTCTGTTTTGTATTATTTTCTTTAGTAGATTATTACAATATTTTGTATTTATGCTCATTCCCACTCGTGCAAAATGGTGAAAGAATTTACAGGCGTCTCTCAGATCTTTAATACAATCCGTGCCCTATAATAAATTTTAATGGGTCATAACTAGATAGCTGCATATCTGTAAAATACCAATAAAAACGGAGGGTAAGAAATTTTATTATTTCACGCTTTTTTATTATTACGATAAGTTTATGGAATAAGGTGTTATGCTAGTAAAATTTGATCAATACTTTGTACACTTTCACTGTATAAAAAAGTGTTCAGTAATACTTTCTTCCATATAACATTTTCATGATTAACCCTTCACATATATGAACAGTTTCATATCACATTTCATGTAGATGATTGACGTGAGCTGTCAGTGTAATTTCATCATTCTTATATTTTCTCATGTCTAGATTGTGAAGACATCTTTATAATAAGACGCTGCGTGTCTTCCGTTGACCATTGGCGTGAAAACGAGTAACTATAAAGTTACATCGCCTGCATGTCTATTGGCCTACAGAGATAACGTTCAACTTGTGTGTTCATAATATTTAATTTCAATTTCTATGAGTAATTCTATTAGTTACGATGAGTAGTAAAAATTGCATTAAACCATATCCAGTTCATTTTCCTACCTCGTATTGTCTTCGATATCTATATCTCTTTCGCCTCTCCTGAGCTTTGTTCGTCTGTTGTTTTTTGCTGTTAGTGAAGCATCGTTAACGTGCCTAAAGCTGATGATACCAACAAAAAGTCGATCTTCCGCGATGCTCGTTCGAATAGGAAGTAATTTTGTACTTTATTGCTTTCTTCGCGCAAATTATAGTCCGTAATTAAAGTTCACAGCAACGCTTTCATCTGCAATCATTTGTGTTTTTACACGATTTGTATTAATGACCTTTGTTGTGTCCATTTTAGAAGAATTGATGCCCTCAGCTACGATCGTGATTATTATGGCAAATGTTTTCATAGCATCTATCAACAATATTCTATATATTTTTCATCGTGATATATGATTCGTATTCTTATCAGTAATGAATAACGAATAGATGGTATTTGTACTAATTATGAATATAAATTAATTATAGCTCATTGTATGAAAATATTATGCATCATCGTGTCTCAATTAGTACTTTCTCATTGTAACATTATAACTATTTTGTTCACTGGAAAATAAACAAGCAACGCTTTTGATTAAAAGGTGTCGACAGAAATACATCGGTTGGAATTAATTCTAATGTGGGCTCTTCCGCTCACTACGATCCGTTTCGTTACGGCCGCTGCATATAAATAGATGGAAACCCTTTTTGGAACCCGACAATATTTACCGAAGTCCTATAAAACTTTTATACACGCTTTATAATTAAATCTTATTTATATTTCCGTAACTTCTCCCTCTTCATGGCATTTTTGTGTTGTAATAACAACAAAAAGTAGTTCATTCATTCGACGCCATACATGATTTTCCTGTTAGTGACCTCAAGAGCAAACTTAATGGCTGTATACATCATTATCTGCTCATCTTTAGACAACAATCGAGTCTCAGCGTGTTTATATTCTATTATTGTTAGATTTACAAGTAGCGAATACATGTTTCACGGGAATTCCTTGTATATGTTGAGTAAATCAAAGTTCACCCCCTATAAATGTCTTAAGGTTTCGTGTCCTGTAATCTGTGCCAGGAACCGCCAAGCATGTCGTCACCCTCGGAAATTTACACCCCTTAATACAACTGTTCCTACCAGTATTAATTCAATAGTTTGTGCAACTTTCCCATGATATAAAAGAAGAATACTGTGGTACAAATGAGTTTTTAGAACAGAAGTAGAATTATGATTAAAAATAGGATGCGTCTTATAACCACCTCCGGCAGAATCGGATGACGCTTGAGATAACACGCCCAAAATTATATCGCCGACGAGGCGATGCTGCAGTCGGTAAACTTCAAGTGATCGCTCGTCTTCTGATACGATCGTAATGGAAAGATATTTAGAACAGCCGTTGCTTGGGGCCGCAATTAAAAAATATCTCCAGTGTAAGTCATGAACTTGTTCAACATAGATAAGAGTTTTTCATCGCAATCTTGCCACAGATCGCGTGTAGTACATTTACACACACACACACACGCTACACACATTGTAACATTTGCGTAATTTTCTTTGTGACGATATACAGCCGCGCCGTCAATGAACGGCATTCTTTGCTGGCCGTATACGGCAAAATTTTTCTGACATCAGTAAACGCACAGTCGTCAAGGTTTGAGGCCGGCATTTATATGGGCGTCAGTAATTCGAGTCGTTGTTTGCTTGTCTCTCGTTACTTGCGCTGAATCTTTTGATGTCGGTCGACGGTAGACAGCCGCGCGCTGGTTAACTCGATATTGAATAAAATCTCCGGCAATTTAAGTTCGCGGCACGCGTGAGCGATGTACCGTGCAGCGCATATTCGATTTATGGTCTTTTATATCGGGAACGGTGAATTTTTTCTGGGAAAATGCTAATTATTAAAACTACTGGAGAATAGCTTTAGGAATCCGAGAATGATGATGGTAGTTACTTGCTCGGAATTATAACGTACAATTCGATATTTAGGTGTTTTACACAAAAATTATTGCCTTAAGAATTGAGTGTTTTTCTATATGTTACCTTCCAATCAGTTACTTCCGAAATGTTTGTATTTATAAGGCATCTCGTAATCGTTTTTATGTGTAAATTAATGATAGCTTCGTAAGCACAGAGCATGAAAACTTTATCCCCGTCCTTATTTCCCCGACATCGCCGCGACCGCGTACGAAGCATGTCTGTTACATTAGCATACTGCAAAAAGCTCATACATACCTATCGAACGTAGGGGCATTATCTATTTTGAATAAGAGATCCGCTTCGTACTTTTGCGCTACATTAGCAGTCCAGTCATGTGTGCCACTTGAACGCCCTCGATTCTGATGCGCCAGCACCGAGACCGGCCCCGCTCGTTCTCCCCAGAGTTCGCTATACTTTGCCATTTGCCTTCCCTTATTTGGCCTCTGTAATCGAACTTGTCTTGTGTTTATGTTGTATGGCGCAATTATTTGACTCAAAAACTAAAACGTTAGCTACCTTGGTTTGTAATTTATCGAATTCGTCGCATGTGATATAAAAATAAAAAGCTATTGTTTGGCTAAGACTTAAAATGTTACCAACCTTATTTCCTTCCCTTTCCGGATATGTATGTGAATTAATGGTGTTGATAGCAATCAAATTATGAGAATGAGAACGAAATTTTTGTCTTTTAACGATTTGAATATTAAGTAACACTAATGAGATTTCTAAACTACGTAGTCTCCTTCTCGTGACGTTCGTTTTCGAAATTAAAGAATTCGTTAAGTGTAATTAGTCGTAATAATCGTAATACAGTTATTAATGTTACACGAAGAATAAATACCATGGTTGAAAACTTGCTCGATAACATTGCACGCCATTATTGCGTAATGGCCGCCTTAGTCAAGGTCACCGTACTGGTTTTGACTTACAATGTTTGACACATAGATTGCATAAACTTCACGATAGTGGGCTGTGTCAACAAAACCGGAATTGGAATGTCATTCACGAATGTGTAAGTATATGATGAGGAAGTGACCACTCAACGACGAACTGTGAATGAGTACCCATTTAGCACGTAGCACGACGATAATTATTCCAATTTCAAATTACAAGTTGTTGTTTTATTGTTTTTTTGTTTAGTGAAATTACAAGTTGCCAGTCTTTATTCAAGTTTAGTTGTTTATGTTATATTTGTTAAGTGCCCGAATTTTATGTAATCGAGTGGTCAATAAAAGTCAATTGAAGGTTTATCGGACAATAATTATTTTTCTAATTGTTAGTACATCTTTCTGCATCGCGTGATTGGCATGATGATGAACTATACCGCTGATATTTTAACGGTATTAAAAATCGTACCGAAGCGAAGTAGATTTAAATCTCTCGTATCAGAACAATCAGATTTATTCAATGGACTATGGAGTAAGCGGGTTACAAAACGGGTTACGGTTGCCATTCGGTTAAACAATTGGGTCGTTGACCTGCATATAGTTTACTCCGATAGCAATGGCATGCAGTTTATACTGCCAGTATTCTTATACCCGCAGTATTCTTATACGGCTGGTGTATTTGTGTCGAGGCATACAGGAATACTTCAGTATGATACATAAATTCATACTAGCTATAAACCGCGGCAAGAATTCCCAACGTCTTTCAAATTCAATCAAGAAGGGTCCAGACACAGGGATTCTAGAAACGTTGCTTAAAACCTTATTCGTTTTACTTTTAGATTTGCTGATTGCAATTATTGAACAATTGATAAAATATATTCGATGCAGAGATGTCGAATTATTATCATCGTGAACAATAAGTTGTAACAAATTGATAAATGTTGAATATTAAACTTTCCTTTGATTTGTGCTGATTTTTTATTATATGTATTAAACCGCTATTTCATCGACTTGTAAAATATATTTATAATTTTATTGAAAAAAAAAACGTAAAATCTCGCCTGTAATCCCCGAAGGGGTAGCCAGAGGGATCTAATACACTCCCACGTTTCACCAGTTACATTTAAGTCCCATGGAATAGGTGGTGAGCCTATTGCTATACACCGGGCACAATTCCAGACTCCGAGTCACTATTAGAAATTCTAAATTTAAAAAATCTAATAGCACCCGACCCGGGATTTGATCCCAGGACCTCCCGATCGGCAGTCGCGCTTGCAACCACTCGACCAACGAGGCAG
>DWJK01005222.1:0-11315 GCA_018248815.1 Croniades pieria auraria
TTTTTTTATTTATTTAAATGGCACACCAACAGCTTATAGGCTATACAATTAACATTAGTTTAATATACATTAACATAATACACCTCGGCCTATTCGCCAATAGCAGGTGTGAAACAGCAGTCAAATTTATTTATTAGGTAGATATTAATATTTATTTATATATTAAAATCTACCTAATTATCGTACGTTAACTACATAATTTATATTAATAAAAAAGGGTTTCATTATAATAATTATTTTTTAATTGTTATAGAGTGCAAGATTTTTGTTACTTTCATTGTCGACTCGATGGTCATTAACGGTCAAAAGGAAGACCAAATATGTACACCCACATTTTCTTAAATAGCTACATAAATATATCATTAGGTTTTCTTTCCCTGTAGAATACAAAAATATTTTTATACATTTTATATGATTTTTTCTTTTACATTTCCAGAACTAAATCCGAAATCATTTATTAGTTTCTAAAGGACATATTAAAATATAGTTTCATTTCTAAATTTTTATCAATCTAATGCATAAGCAGAGTTTAAAAGGATTATGTACATTTTTTAGAAAGGCAATCATTACAAACATAATGAGTAAGTAATATTGAATAGTAACATAGTATGTACATATGTATATTCTCCTTGTACATACGAGTATATACAATACAGGGCAGCCGGCTATTGGATTGTACCGATTTCCACCGCATGACTAATACGGAGTCATGTTACGTGAGAGTAACCACAAATAGGTTACTATGGAGACGAACGCTTGTTCAGAATTACATCGTTTATTCGAGTGGCTTGAAGTAAATCGATTTACATAGTGCATTGCTACAATATCAATGGTACATCATTCATATCTATCTATACCGGAATAATCCTAGAAGAAGGAAGAATGATTCACATCACATGACACTTGATTATAAGACGGTTGGATATTTCTTAAATAATGAACATTGATAGCGTCAATATTCATAGATATAGTCCCAAAAACAAAAGCCCGACATTTGACGTAATCAGAAATGTTCTTTTCAATATCAATTTCATCATAATACTAAAATTTTTTAGAGAATTACATATATACATATGTCAGCTCGCGCACTTATTACACCATCAAATTATTGTTAGACTCGCTTTTAACTTCACGGATTAAAAGTATGGCACTACGTCGATAGTTAGCTAATTATGACCACTTTATAAGCCCGCGCTAATTAGCTGGTACGGAGGATTTGCTGGTTTTTATTATACATTTAAATTTATTTACATTATATTTATTTTTAATAGATGCAAGGTTGAGACTACTATTAGAGTGATTATGATCGCAAATATGTTTTTATAATGGATAAAATTGCGACTAATTTATATTATCTACTTACCTGAGATATCTACTACTTATCTGAGAAACGGGCCTGATTTTGAATATCCCTTTTAAATTACTTTAACTTTAATACGCTTTACAATTGAGACTGAAAGGGAATTACGAATATCAAGTTGATTGAGCCGGCTTGTAAGAATCAGCCGTGGCTGTAAGAATCAGCCAATTGTGAAGGCAACGAAGATAAGTTTTATAATTAGACGAAATACTTGTTTGGACCATCTGGTTGGCCAATGTGCCGCCGTGGCGTCCGCTTTTTGCAGTTTACAATGAAATTAACTGATTTCGACCGGCGCTGTCGTTGTTTCAATCATCACGCGACGCACGTGTTTATGTGAATGTACAGATATGTGCGCAAATATAATTTTCATATTTATATAACATTCCTATCTTAGTAGGTTATGATATTGCATCAATCATTTCCATATTATACTTGTATGCAACCTTTTTGATACGATTGTCTTGGATTTGTTTACCGCGGTGAGAGTAATAGCAATATACAAATACTTATGGTAATTCTATAAAACTGTTTTTATTAAGGTCAATCATTAAATATAATTATAGTAGAAAGCTTTAGAGAGAGTAAATAAGAAATAAATTTAAAAATCCAAAAGATGTCAGAAATCCCGCTATCGGGTCTGTTTTTAATCGGTAATGTTCTTAATCTTACTTTAATAAGTACTCTCTAAGACGAAAGGCCGAGGAGGTTCAATTAGTTTTAAGATATTTTCAAAGTACATAATAAATTGAGTTAATAATGTTTTTATAACAAATGTAGGTGTAGTTCTGTGTTATTATTTCGCTGATCTTATTGTGCCCCGAATTTTTGTAAATACCTTACGTACGTTTTCAGGGATTTTTTTTAAATTATGGTAATCACCAGAACAACAGAACAATTTTGCCTAAGACCAGGATTTCCATTCTCGTGGATCGCTTATTTAGAGGGAATAGTGGTAGGTTTCATTTCTACAGCCATGACAGGTCATTGACCGCAAGTTTCTGTACAGCTCTAGAACGTTGATACGATGATCATAATGTACATGATGAATTTGCATAATTACGTCGCTGGCGCTCGAAAACACTATACATTCGCGTATGTGGCGCGCTTATGGCCCTCTTGCTTCCCGCTCAAGTGTTCTTCATTCACACTCGTATTAACTGCAGAGTATTTTTGACCTATTATGGCAACACTCCCAACGGGACTCATTTCATTTTATATCTGCCGTTTAACATTATCAACTTAATTTTCAATGACATACTGTAGTGCGAATAGGGGTAAACGAAATGTTTCAGAATGCTTAAAGCTTCCCCATCCTTTCGATTTAAAAGTGCGCCCAGTTTTGCGTGTTAGAAACGTGACATAGTCATAGTAGAATTATAATTTTGCGAGTTGTTTTCATAGACGACATGATTGTTTCTAAATCGTAATACGGTCATTGTACAACCAGTCAAGATTCATACCATTGTTAACACCCTCGCTTTAAGTAGGACATCATGCCACGAGGGGAGACGTAATAATATTAAGTTGAGTTACATTGTTAACTTGTAAAAGGCTTTCTTCATTGTATATACTCGTATAGTACGATACCTTTTACAGTAACAGCCAGGTGAATGGGTTGGGAAGGTCTCATTTTTACTTCTGTATTCAGAATTGTTTCTGAACATTGTTGTGCAAACGAAACGTTTTTATTGCAACTATTAGAAAATCTTCTTCCATTGGGTTGAATATATATAACATATGCAGGTAGCAAAGAGCACGATTATTTGTGTGTGCTCTCTTGTTGTGCTATCTCCGTCGGTCTTTCGATCCCAGACCCGACATCGTTGACTATTACGAGAAAAAATAACAGATTTTTACCCCTTTTCATTACCAGTGTTGCTTTACACGTATAAAACGTTCTTCGTTCGCAAAGATCTCACAAGAAAATTGCAAAGGCTTCGTAAAAAGCGAACGATTTTCGAGCCTAACTATAATTTCGAAGACGAAGTTATGGAGTCACTAATCAGTGACAAGCGAAATAAGAGAAGGATAACTTAAAGTGGCAAAGGCTTAATACCGAGAAAGCCAGTTACACTGGTGCCTTATAAGCAAACGTAGAATAAGTTATTCATAAACGTCTTTAACGAAATCCGTGTATAAAGAACTCAACTAACAGATCAATGTGAATGTTCGTTATTTTAATGAATGAATTTTTACTATTAATCTAAATCTGTAGCCATCCATGCCAAAAATGACATACATTAGAGTAAGCATTATATTCCGTGACAATTTAATAGGAACCAATGATAATGATGATGATAATTGTTATACAATGAAAATGTACAAATAAATGTATCAGAGTATTCAAACAATATAAATGTTACTCTCTGACCATTACAAGTATTGCTACGTATGCTTTGTGTTTAGAACTGGGAATTTCCATTAAACATGCTGTATAGTAGTAGACATGGGAACAAGTTTGTACTGCTGGGCGCGGCGTGATGTCGGCGTCCACAGCAAAACTAATATTTGTCCAACCGAACAGCAGTAAAGGCTCACTACATCTCACTGTCAATACGCAATTTATACACAAGCCCTCAAAATGTTTACCTACTCTCAAACATATTATGTAACACGACAGTAAATAGAACCGAATTACATTCATAGTTGATCCTGTATATTTTAAAGTAGGACTTGTGGGGTTGAACTTTAAAAATTAAAAACCATTTATTCAAATGTAAGAAGTTACATTGGTAACTTGTTTAATTCATCCCTTTTCATTATTTTACTGTATTGTGTCTCATTTTCTTCTCCCAGTCATTTAACGCAAAATAAAGAAATTCTAATATAAAAAAGCAAGTACGGTCATTGCGTCGCGTAAAGTTGAATTAATTTAATTAATTATTTTGTTAAAACAACAACATTTATTTAATAGTTATAAAGTTTTGTTTTTTTTACTAAAGAGAGACGGACCTACTTCCGTTCTCTCTTTAAAAGCGTACCCGAAATTGTATTGCCGCGGGCCTAGGGGGGTTGGTGGCTCGAGGCAGTCAGCCATCAACGGGATGATGACCCGTCTCCGTCCTGACCTCTAGCCGTAACAGGATTATGTATTCTCTGAACTTCAGTAACCCTTTATGTACGGCTTCTTCACATATGTAAATACTAAACTTATGTACAATTTTACCCTTCAAAATACTAGGTACTAGTCTTTAAAATGTTCTTTTTACTTGTTCGGTGACGTGTATGCTTATGAATTCTTTTAGTACTATTAGACGTATAATTGTACATTTTACTCATTTTACATGAAACTAATCCACAAACTGCTTTACAAACTAAAATCCTGCCAACGTCGCTACGACGCTGTAGGAAAGCCGCACTAAGTAGTAACAATAATAAAACACAAATATAAATAAGTCACAATGATCCACAATCTTATGGAAACAGAGGCGGTAACGAAGCGACTGTCCAGAGCCTCTGAAGGAATAAAGTTTTCTGACCAAGTTGATTGCACTTCAAAAAAATGTGTCTCGTAAAGTAAATGACTTGATTTTAAATAGTCTCTGGTATAACTATAATTAAAATGCTCAATTATTGAACACATGAACATAATTTACAATGGTATTATTTAAAAAAAAAAACGTAACATCACGCCTGTAATCCCCGAAGAGGTAGGCAGAGGAGTGCAGTACACTCGCACGTTTCACCAGTTACGTTTAAGTCCCATGGAATAGGCGGTGAGCCTATTGCCATACACCGGGCACTGATCTAGAATCCGAGTCACTACTAGAAATTCTACATTAGAAAATTCCCATAGTACCCGACCCGGGATTTGAATCCAGGACCTCCTGATCGGCAGTTGCGCTTGCAACAACTCGACTAACGAGGCAGCCAAGTATTATTTCAATTTAAAACAATTCCATGTAATGTTCAATTTCACTTAATTCCATCGGATCATTACAATTTCACCTTGCTTCTATGGATGTACAGAGTCTGAAATCCCAGAGCTGTCCTTACTTGGCAAATAAAAAAAAGTAGTCTGGCGGAGAGATGACATAACAGAAACAATGAACGTGATTTCAAATACAAGCGACGCAACGCTACCGAGCTTTTGCATTTGTCTAATCTGTGTCATTGCATCGAGAAGAAATCCGTGTCTGAATAATTTCCCACTCACAACAGGCTCTTGTTGTATATTCAATTTTGTATGTCGAGATTTGATTTGTTTGTTTGGATATGATCAGCTTAATCTTGCCGATATTCATGATAATAAAGTTTGATTAAATCGTTAATAAACATTTAAATATGATAAAATGGAGGAATAAACCGTAGATTTCAAAACGAAAAGATTGTCAGAATGCGATATTCTCTCACTATGAGTCAGGTGTGGTCGAGGCTAGTTGTGACCAAATAGCCCAAAATTAGTGTTTATAATGAGTCCCACACACATACTCTATTAAATTTTCTTCCTACTCTACGCCACTCTAATACTGTAGTACGTGTTGTAGAGTCTAACATGTTGTCAAATTCAGAGCCATACGCAAAAGAAATTAGGTTTCCGCCTTAATGTTGTTTTCGTTTTTAATTGCTTGTAGATCCTGCTGCCAGCGAAGTAATAACCTCGTCGTATTCGCAACTTCTTTCTGTGGCGACATGTTCCTAGCTAACTTAATTTCGTCGCTGAACATTTGAGGTCGCTCTGCGCGGCGGACTGTACACGTGTGTGAGCGCGATTATTTAACCTCATTATTTTGTCATTTTCATACTTTCCGAGAATTCAAATGTAATTTCATTTGTTGTTTGAAGTGAACCTTCGTTCAGACGTTAAGCAAGCTCTTAAAATAAAACAAGCTGGCAGTCTACAATTAGGATAATGGAAGAGGTGAAATATCTTTTTCATTACTTTTAAAGCAAGTGGTATTTTTATTTGAGGTACTTTGAACTGAATAGTTTTTATAGTGTAATGGAAATATTGGTTTTCCTTAGTTGCAAATGAAACTATACACAAATGTAATTATGCGATAAATCTGGGCACAGAATCAATCAAATATAGGTCAAGAAAGCTTCCATTGAAAACCCTTGCAATATCGTATTCTACTGGTGTCGGTTGAATTGGATAACAGAGAAGCGATATGAACTCGAAACTTTATTGAAAGATCACGTTTATTCGTATTGTAGAACTAGAAAGATTTATAGCAGTGACTTTTCACCGGTGCAATGGTGAGTTCGGCCACGCGGCGTTGCGGTTTAGCCGCTCTCGGCCGCTGGAGCTACGGAGGTTTATTGCAACGAGTGTCGCGCGGTTCACCGGCAATTTATTGTATTTAAACCAATAACTTTATTACTCTGGCTTACATTAATACCTTTATTTCCCGATCGCTAGCGATCGCTAGACGCCATTTAAACCCGTATTGCACTTAATTACAAAGAGTTATTTCCGAATGCCTTGTTAAATTTTATGCGATCGTAGATTTTCTCAACAAACTCAATTGGATATTCTGGCTTGACTATGAGCACTCGGTCATATTTTAAAACTATAATTATACAGTTCCGTGTTAGCAATAGGTGTAAAATTCACGGTGGTGGACATTTTCAAGATGAGATGTATTTTGATGTTAATGTACTATGCAACCTACACAACGCTTCATGATTATCATTATCATGAAGCCGTGTATCTTTCTGCTGTTGGTCACGGATCTTCTCTCCGAATGAAAAGGGTTAAAAAGTTTAACTCTGTAACGCTAGCGAACTGTGTGCGGGCAGACAATACATTATAGTATTATATAAATACATTTTACTATATTTATTAGCATTTGGAGTGACCGCTACATGTGTAATTTGTCTTCCGGCGCGCAGTCGACGTGCGAACGATGCCGATGACATAACGTACACGACCAGTATGGATTTCGGTCTGGATTGCATGTCCGGTTACATGTGCTCATGATAAATTATGACAGATTCCGGCGATCCTTTTACAAACGAAACTGTATCGGTATAGGTATAAATACAATGCATGCGTTTATTATACTGTTATTATATTTAATTTATTGCATTGTCATGCCAGGTAGTTGTCTACAGGGTAAGCGGAGATCACAGTCTGCATAAAAATAGCGCACTCTGTTAAGTGTGTACAGATCTAATTAAATGATTTGACTGATTGATCGATCATACTAACAGTTTTGGTAGGTAGGATATGATGAACATAATGTTATAAATCTGAAAATATTATATATTAAACTTAACAAATAACTCGTAGGTGATTGGTGATTAAGTATATATTATTACTCAAATAAGTAATTTAAAAAGTAAGGCTGCCGTTTGTAGGGTATTCTAGGAACTCAGATGTGGTTCAGCCTACTTTTAATAATAGGAAAAGACGAAGCATAAAATAAGGGAAAGAAATAAGTATCCATAGAGTTTATCAGTACACGGCCTTGAGAGGTATTTTGTAATTAAAATGTCAGAAAGGCAGGCTTTAATGCAGGTAGTAATTTAATATAATACTGAAAGGCCAGGCTTCGCAGCGCAATGACAATATTGCAGCTTACGGCGCTGCATTCCTTGCAAGTATGAGAGATAATCAATGAACTCTAATTAATTAGGGACGAAAATAAATGACTGAATATAAATTTCATACTCAGTTACCTATTGGATTGGATTATTTATAATAAATATCGGGTCGTCGTCGTGATATTTGTCAGTTTCACAAGCCGTTATTTGCTTGTAAATAATTCAGCGATTGTTACGTTCAAGTCAATCAGAAAAATAACATTACAATATTGTTGGAACATTTGAACATGAATTGTTACAGTGTATTCGTTCGAACAAACAACGCTAATGGGATTGATAGTTCTTTTGTTAATTGGGGTCGACGTTATGCGACACACGGTGCAAATTTAGAACGGTTTTGATAGTTGGATTTCCTCAGTGGAGCCTAATTCTGGCTCGCATTAGCATTCATCGCGACGCTCCCTCTGGTTATTTGGACACAATACAATCCGTGATTGGGAATTGATAGCATGGAAACCAAAAAACCCTGACCTCGATCTGGGCGGAAGCCTTTGATGAATTTTAAGTTCGACTAAGACGTGCAACGTTGAATAACGTTCTTTATACATATATGTATCATCTACAGCACGTATGCAAATAGAGCGTCTTTTTGATACATTTCATCTAGCTTAGCAGAATAACATATCACATTTCTATTTTCATTGGAAACTTATGAAAGGCTTTCTTTGAATAAAATTGAACAAATCAAATTTCTACTTTCATTTAAAGGCATGTCTTTGTATGTTGATCCAGCATAGTAGAATAACAAATCAGATTCCTTTTTTCATTGCGATTATAAAAAATAATCGTGCTCTTATTGGAAGATTCTTTCTACAACATTCCAATGCGTCAGAATCACATTCACTTATCATAAGGATATGATACTACTTTGAGGAAATACAGGCGCTGTTATGTAGTGGCAAAAAGTGGATATATAAATATTTTGTAAATTCAATCAAAAATGGAATCCTTGCTGAAATGAGAAATAACCTGGGCTGATTGCACTTATTTTGAAAACAGTCAAAACCAACAATGTACACATGACCAACCTGTACGCAACAATTAACACAGTAACGAAACATTCCATGCCTTCAAAACGGGAATGCAGCATTAATCAGATACAACCGCATTACCACCGCGGGCAGAAAACATTTCATAACAAAATGTTAAATATTACATTACACTTTATTAAGCTCCCGACCACTATTCTTCATGACGAAACATCGGTGTTATTGCAATTCACGTTTGAATAAACGCTTTGTTTTATTAATAACATAGCGATTTTCAATCAAACATTCGATACATTTATATTGCTTTTGTTATTGAAATACTAATGCTTTTAACAATACAAAGCTGTGAAATTTATTGAAGCCGTAAATTCCTTTGCTTACTCATTGATACTGGGCTTAAGAATCTGACGATAAATAAGAAACGACAGCGATATAACGTTGAAGGAAAATATCGAAAACCGGACGCCTTAGAGGCTTTATAATGTTCTTTAAGAAGTGTGAAATGAACTAACACGCTTGACCAGTGTAGCAGAATATCACTTACTTCCAAATAAACATTTCCACATAGTCTCATCAATGATGGTCCATTGGGATTGATGTAGCGTGTAAAAAAGACGTAACAATAGTAATTAATGATAAATAAATTTCAATTTGACAATGGGTAGAAATTTTAAGGGTGTGGATTGAACTTATAATACAGATACATACATTAGAAAATCCCAGGGGCTCTCCTAAAGTAGCGCCCTTGATAACCATGTTTTAAATTTTTTTAAGACGTGTTACGTTTGTCCCAAAATCATAATAGTAAAAACCAAGTACTGTAATGAAAAGACTATTGAAAAGAGGGTCACGAAATGCCATGATCCCCAGATCTTTTCTTTTAACATATCACACCTGTGATCTTGGAATTTACTAGAAGCCAACGAAAGCTTAAATATGTTTTTTTCCTACACTCAATAGCTGTATTTCGATATATTATACTGAAACCAACTAGTGGAGGCCTATGTCCAGCAGTGGACGTCTGATGATGATGATACTGACAAAAAAAATCAGTTTCGAATGGTTTTGAATACATTAAACTGCTATTGTAAAGATTTCTTTATCGTAACTTAAAAAAATTGACAACATTTGATTTAAAACATACACACCGCGGTTTTAGATTAAACAATAATTGTGTGAAAACTATATAGACCACTGAGCGAAGAAAATCGCAAAGAAAAAATGATTCCTTATGTACATATTGTAGAAAATTAAATAAACATTCTCCTAGTTTCTTTTCATAACCGCCGGGAGCTGTATTTTCCTCTCAGCAACTTCTGCTAAGGTGAAAGATTGAAAGCACTTGTAATATCTTTCATATTTTATTTTATTTTTAATGAACGCCCGCTACATTACTAACGTAAAAACCACCTGCGGTTAAACAGTTTTTCGTTGAAAATCTCATATAATCTAGATGAGTAGGAGCAAAATTGAAAAGTCTAATGTTTTTCAGCAAGATATCGTACCTGAAATCACGAACATTCAAGTGGAAATGACGAGGATATTTGATGTTACTACTTTCGATGACTAAGGATCCCAATAATTTATCCGCCTATTTTACTATGAGATTAAAACACAGCTGTGCAAAAACGGTGGCATTGAGTGGAAAAAAAAATTCTATATTACACACAAAAAGAAAGATCAAATGTTGTACGTTTATAAATGTCTGGACACTACACATTGTGCCTATTCATGTAAAAATCACGTGTAACGCCTCGTTAATTTTATGAATGCGGCTTTGACATGCGAAAGCGGAAGCGTTAAAATGAACAGAAATACTTTAACGGCGCCAAACAAATGCAGCATGAACATTCGGTTATTTATGTTTCATCGGCATATTGATGCGTGAAAAACGTCCGAAGTGACAAAAGTTAGAAATTAGTTTTGTAATAATGTCAGACTGTATTTTATAGGCGAATATTAAATTCCTTCGTTTTGCTTGTAGGCCGGGGTGAAAATACACAACAATAGTATTAGAAAAGTTATTTCATATGAGAACTGAGCTTCACCGCGTATACTAATAACACACAAGGGAATAGAACATTGGAATTAAAATGGTTATTAGCGACATTGCGTTGAAGGTGCGTCGAGAATTTTTAATTTTAGCTTGTTAAGATTATATAGGGTTTTATAATAGGGACAGGTTGATTATGACAGCTCGTGGCGGCCATATTGTTTCTTTCACTTACTGTTAAAATATCGTCTTTTAGTCAGTCACTAAAGACAAATCATCATGGCAAGTTACAGCGTCGAGCAGCAAGTGCAAATGATAAAAATTTATTATCAAAATGGGTGTTTTCTAGTAGCAACGTTTTTATGGGGTACATGGTCGTCCTTCCAAGTCGACTATTCAACGTTTGGTGGCCAAATTCGAG
>DWJK01005223.1:0-11315 GCA_018248815.1 Croniades pieria auraria
CGTAACTGGTGAAACGTGGGAGTGTACTACACTCCTCTGCCTACCTTTTCGGGGATTACAGGAGTGATGTTACGTTTTTATATATCGTAAAATAGTCGTATAATATTGTAATAGTCATATCATAATTATGATTTCAAGTTTTTTGAACTGTTTTCTGCAGGATAGTGTTTTTGACATATCACACTCTACTTGCAAATTATTTAAAAATATAAAAAAAAATTAATCCCTAGACTATTTATCTCCACAAGAAACACGGAAAATGTATACGTATCTTATATATGTAGGCACCAATAAGTTTCGCCGGAGTACGTTTGTGTATACTCACTATTACATATGTACATATGTCTATTTTATTGTTTATTAAAACATAATTATATAAAATTTATTATAGTACGATACTGTAATCGTTTTGATGCGGCATTTTAAAATGCTAAAACGGAGTCGCTGTTGCAATTAAGTCATATAAATATATTATCTTATATCTAATATACTAAGTTGATAGTTTTACTAACAATAAGTTAAAATGGGACAGTGAGGCGCGAGTCCACCACGAAGTGATAGATCTGATGAGCTAAGACTATTTAATATTCATAGACCCTTTGACACACTCAGTGTTTGCTTCAAAGCTGATGATTTTTCAATAAAACGATAGTACGGCAGAGGGTTCAAGACGATTTCGTATTAAACATATGCAAAATCGGTGAATGTATATGTACGTATGTATATATATAACATAACTCATTAAATATGTACATAAACCAAAGCTTTCTTTTGGAATACATTGGAAATAAGACAAACTAAATTAACAAGCGTCATGCAATCTCCGAGCAAGTTAGTAGTCGTCTTGTATAAGAGTTGATGTCCAGCTATACGATGCCATGTGCTGTAAACAGTCTACCAATATGTTGCAGTATGTAATCAGTAAGTTAACGCGAGCTCATTTCGACGCTGTAGTTATTCTGATATCTGTTCAGTTATCAATTAGTGTTGTATCAAAGAGGGTCATTTAAAGCGGCGCTTATAATTAATAACAGTATTATTATTATAGTTATAATCAATAATTCGTTGATCTACTTATTTATTACGGTCATGAAAATTACGAAATTCTCTGTGATCATTTTCGTTTTCCGGCTTCAAAGACCGACAAATACTTTGCGACTAAACGCAAATATTATCTAGAAAATATTATATATTTATATATGTAAAATAATAAGAGAAATGTAGGTACATTTTACTTCAATAGTTCATTGACAGGCATGGATATTGAATAATCAATAAAAGAGGTAAATACATATGTTTGTTGATGAACGTCTATAACTTTATAGTAGTATATGATGTTTTCTAGAGCAATTCCAAATGGACTGCATTACCCAAAACGACTATCCTAGTTTTTAAAATCCCTAATTATTCTAACTTCTTTACACGTACGCAGAATGGACTACCATAAAAAGTTCACACTTCATAATTCGTAGAAGGAATCTTCGTCAAGCCTTTTCATCACAAACACCGCAAAGGTTGAAGACCAAAGTCTTCAATGAGAACGCCTTCACCACCACCAATTTTATGACGTTCGGCGAGCAATGGAGAGGGCTAGGGTCGTCGTCTCTGAAGGATAGAATCCTAAACGAGGTGATCCGACAGATAACTAAAGTTAACGACATTTCTATTTTCTTACTTATCTTGTCTATAACTCACTTCTCTTGCTATAATATTGTATACTTCAGTGTTCAGGGGTACATGTGTGTGCATTATCTTGTTATGTGTAGGCCTACTTTTTATACTTTTCAGTAGCCATTCGCGAGCTCCGCAAAAAGCTCACTATTGAACGGAAATTCCGCCTATTGTAGATCTATGCCGTACAATTTTTGTAGGATGTTGCCATGTTGCTAAAACGTTTATATAGATTTTAAAAACACAAATATCACTCAACGTATAGAAATGAGTTTTTATGTAAACCGACTAATGCCGGTATTATAATGGTAATAAATGCATTTTTAGCCATCCTAATTTATGTGAAACGACCCAGAGGGGTTCACGAAAGATTAACCACCGAGCGAATGTTATTACCATGACAGTGAGCTGGAGCGGTACTGAGATGCCAAAGATAAAATCATATTACACCCAAAGTAAATATTTATCATGAGCGACTCGCTTTACGCTATACACTATACTTGTAATCATATAGTCATTGTATTACATTTGAAAAAAAATATGATGAGAATGAATTAATGAAATATTTACTGTTGTCAACTTACTTTGGCTATTGCATTAGATCTGTAACAAAATTAATAACTAATAGGGAAGGTTGTGTGTATGTCGGTTACATTTTCACGTCGAAACCACTGCATCGAGTTTGTTAACATTATATATGATATTTAACTTAATCTTCAAAAATCGATACCTGAACTAAAATGTAAAATACTGGATGAATTTATAAGTGTCAGCACGAATTAAGTTGGAGACTGCCACTAAATTATTACAATAGCTATTTTAAGAATGTATTATTTAACAAAATTAGCTTAATAATTAGTAACATTAGGTTGCAGGTCGACATTCAAGTTCCCATTATTTATAACTAATATTCGTTAGCTATAACATAAAAAAAATATAGTTCAAAGACAACATACAAATGTACATATGTATTTAATAATTCATACATTATATAATTATAGAATAAATTCGTTGCATGTATATTTTCTCGTAACAAGGACAACAGCGCGCTCACACATACCGGCAAGGTATCCCTAAGGAACTTCAGATTGGCTACAAAGGCTCTTTCAGATCGTTCATCTAATACGCTCGCGTTTTGCATATTTCATCAATTAACATTGTGTTCAGCGTCCCCACTAACGATGTACAAATAAATATAGCCCGGGTGGTGTTATTAAGATCCCCGCTCACTATAGCGTCATATAGTGACATGATAAATTTAACTCCTAATCGCACGCTGTAAGGATTTAGACTAAAAAATGTATAAAGGATTATAGTTTTTATCAATACGACATCTTAATACCATCATTGTAGTAAATCAAGATACTCTGAAGATATTATGACGCTTATTTGGAAGTTTAACGTCTGTCTCGTCTACCTACACACGTATGTACATGAAGTCTTATCTTCTCCATCCAACAGTGGAATAATAGAAAGGATAATAGTGATGACACGTGTTTCGATTCAACAAAAATATTTATGGAACCAAAGCTGATAGGACAAGGCCTTATTCTATTTATACATTTCTGTGCATCATTATTTTATCGGTAAAAAACAAATACAATTAGTATTCAATATACACAAATAGCCAATATTAAGATGACAAATCCGCAACAGAGCGAGGTCAATATTGGAGGCGCGCCTTGTAACGCGCCTTGTAACGCGCCTTGTAACGCGCCTTGTAACGCGCCTTGTAACGCGCCTTGTAACGCGCCTTGTAACGAGGTTGAACAAACGGCAGAACAGCAGATTTCAAAATGTTCACATGTACGTGATAACACAACTGTTTGTAAGCTTTACACATGTGGCGAACTACATATATTGGACAAAGAACAATTGAATAAATAAGAGATAAATTATTAAATCAAAATAAATTAATAACAAATACATTAAATGATAAATATGTACGAAACACACTATTGTTATTTTACGTGGTTGCAATTCACTTACATTCTAATCTTAGGGGCCTAATCTTTGAATGCTAAGAAGTGAAATGTAACAAAACCTCCTTCTTGTCGAGGGTAACTTAGGAATACGATCGTTGACCCTAACGGCTTTGAATTTGTAACATGTTTCTTTGTTTAAACTATTACAATAGACATATCTAACTTGCAGTGCGATAGCACAGCTTGGACATGCTCTTACAAATACAATGTAACACCTGAGACACTATTCACAAGCGATGCGTATGTTTCTCGGTTGCTATTAGTCTATGCTAAATAAGCAATTATGTTTCAGTTCGTTCTTCACAAGACGTTTAGTTGACAAATTTAGGAGATAAAGCTATTTATTAGTGTACTCGTTTCAATAATGTTGTTCTGTGTTTGTTCTGTTTCTATTGCTAGGTTAAAAATTTATTAACTTGATGGATGTCCGAGTGTCACTGACAAACGCTACCTGCGGAAACATCGCAGATTGCTTTATAGTATCGGGATTATAACGTATATTTTCGAGTGTAAGTGTAATTAAGACTGCATCGTGGTTAAGTAGTTACAAGCGCGACTACTGGTCGATTGGTCCCGGGTTTGAATTTCGGGTCAGGGATATTATTGTATTTTTCTAACTTACATTTTCTAGTAGTGGTTCGGACCTTGGATCTGTGCTTTATCATTAGAATTAATGCTTATTCATTTATCAATTATATTCAGGGATTCTCATAACAAGTATTGAAGTTAAGTAGTTAAAAATAGTTTATAGTTCTTGGAGGAGACTTGTGTCCTATGGTGGATTAATCAATGGGTTGATGTTGATATTTTGTGAAGGACATACATTTTTATGAACCCATTTCTATTTAAACCTAAGCTTATTTAGTGTATTCGTTTGATATAAATTTGTCTAGATATTCAAGGGCTTGTCACTACTGAATGTTATGTGCCATATATACCACCATTATTACTGTCACATTGTCACGCCAGATTCTCTACGGTATAAGCAAAGAGCACCAAGCGCCAAATATTTGCCCTTACAAACCTGACACACCTCTTCTACATTAATCTCTCTCTTCACACATCCATACACCAGTACCTACATGGCATTTATCTTTACAATGTTTGACACAAATCTATTGAGTATTAAGTGGCGGATAAAATGTTACGAGTCGTCCATATAGACGATAGATATTATTTATCGCGTCACAGACATCTGCGCGTACGAAATGCGAAATCGGACGTAAATCATGCAGGGCTTTCGTTAGATGGATTGCTACGTCTACTTTTATGTCGTATGAAGCGTTTAAGTTATGACAATGCCATGATAATATAAAAAATAAAAAGTATATACCATTCATTCGTATTTAAAACCTGTTTGGTACAATAGTGAACGCTTAACCGTCCACTATGCAAAGATTGCGAAATACGTAAAACCATTATAATATAAATAGATAAAGCAATAATTGGTACAAGTCTTGAATTTTTTAATATGAGCGTATCCATGCATGTGTGTTATATCCACGGCAATTACATTTTCCTTTTTTTTTGGTTCGCACAGCTTGGAATAGTTCCAATACAAGAGTGCATAGGTACTTTTTAGACGAGCTTAGATGCGTACGCATAGATGTAGCATGCTGTCATAGACCTATAAAAAGATACTATTATATAAGTATTATATAAAAATATTAATAAAACTATTACAACTCGTAATATAAATAAAAGTAGGAATATCGATAAAAGTAGGAAGACAATAATAGGTCCAAATATATTTAACGATGTTACGATTAGTTTCAGTTGTCCCTGAATCGAGCGCAGAGCTCAACATACAATTCATATACGTCAACTTAAAATGATTTGTACGTGTGTAAACATGCCATTACGTTTGTGGGAAATACGTTGATATTTGAATTTTCATTTTATCATCGGCGGCTAATTGTAAACAAACATCAATAATAATAATTAGTCAGAGCAAATACTAAATTTTGTAATACTTAGTTGGCATGTATTACCTAAGTTTAAGTTTACAAATAGTTACGTTTCTACTTTGAAGTATTTGCTATAAGTAAACATTTGATTGTCTCAATTTAGTTCAAATTCTATTTAGTTTTTAATCGGGAATTGAGCAGGAAATACAATTCACCAAATTTGCAGTGTAAAATATTCTATGAATTTAAAAACTAATTTTATGCTTTTTCTCAACTCGTGTTACATTAGCCACTTAGAAAACTTCTTAGGAAATATCCCCACCAAAAGCGAATTCTGGCTTCTTCAGGCATTATTAATTATACGAGTAAGTTTTAAGCAAGTTTAAAGGTAGTTGGAGTCGGCGACCGTCTCCTGATGTTTGTGACAGGGCATTTTTCCATTTTTACGATTCAATGTCTGTCGTATAAAGTTATTTCGATGACAATTTTCAAATTGTTGCGTGTACCATTCATGCTCGAACAGCACAGCAGTTAGCGTGTTCCAAAATTATGGGTGTACGTACGTTTTTTTCAATGATAAAAATATCATTGATTTTAGAAAAAAGAATGTGTTGCGGGTGAAACATTAGTATACTTTTTCGATTTATTTTCCGATTTGTTCAATGTTATGTGTTTATATTCGGATACAAATTTTATTTTGGCTTACTTCGAAAGCATTAACGCTACGGTGAAGGATGTGCAAAAAAAATCCGAAACAGTCACATATTCAGCCAGGTCGACGGTACGTTATATAAACAATATGTATTTTCTTATTGATCGATACGTTCATGCATGATGCTGCTGAAGTAACACTAGCGAACTATCCTCCAAAGTCCACCCGTGAAGCGTTGAAACCCTAAACGTTTTATGTATCAAAAAGTTTCTGTTGACAATCATTCCCGAACTTTCTTACTGTCCCAGTTAAGTCAAAGTACTTTCACGAACGACTAAAGAAGTGGCTCGCTACGTGTAACTTCGGGGACAATTTGGCAATAAGGGGCGGCCTGTGCCTGGTGCAGCCCCGACTACTTATAACAGTTTAATTTATTTGTCGATTCCGCCTTGTTTGGGACCTATTACGTTAGCACCGTTGGATTAATAAGTCAATGGATACGTTATAATATTCAGCCATTATCAAATGTAATGTGAAAGCTCGGTTCGCTTAGTAAAGCAATTATAAATGTACAAGCTTTTGTTGACCGCTGGGTATCGTTTTATACAAAACATTCCCTATTTGTTGTCGTTTAGTGTGTTCTGTTTTACAAAATAGGTAGGCGCATCGTGTACACTTTAAAGTAGAATACTATAGTTTAACTCGGCTGCACCTTCTTGCTATAAATTATGCCTTATCTAATTCCATCGTCGCTTTATTACTTCATGTATTCTGTCGTGCTCCTCCAAATTCTTGCTTAACCTTGATACACAACCCCAGTATATTTAGTGTTGTACGTTAAATAAATATTTTTAAAATAATAATATTCTTATGTATCTACGTTTTTTTTTGAAATAACATAATGAGTGATTATTAGAATTATTTTTGATAAATATAATTTAGTTATGTGCTATTAAGAAATACAGCACATTGCGGTATTATGGTCACATATCACGGTGTGTATTGTAATAATGAAATAATAAATAGCCTAGACACATTACATACAGATTATTATTAAACTATTAACGAAATTATGGATAGTGTGAATCTGTGCCCTGTGTATGGCAATAGGCTCACCACCTATTCCATGGGACATAAACTTACGAGTGAAGCATGGAAATATACTACACTCCTCTGCCCACCCCTTTGGGGATTACGGTCGTGATGTTACGTTTTTATTATCGAAATTCTATGGTGTTGCCAAATGAAAATAACGAATACCCCGCCCATGTTTAACCTGTCCTCTGTTGTACAGAGACGTTCATAAAATTTGGTTAGACTCGCCCAAAGTCCCATCGAAACGGTTCAACTCAATTACCATAACTCGTTGCACAAGAACTACACTTACAAATACAACTTCTATCACAAATATATATTAATACATTATAGGCCAATAATAAAGGTAACATTACGCCTCTAATCCCCGAAGGGGTAGGCAGAGGAGTGTTGTAGTGCAGTCCCACGTTTCACCAGTTACGTTTAGGCTGGATCGAATAGGTGGTGGGCCTATTGGCATACACTATTTATACAAACAATAATAATAATATTCGTAGCAATGTAACAACACCATAGTAAGAAATAAGTTTATGGTAATGAGGGCCAGCTGTTCTTACTTATGACAATCGGTAATAACAGGGAGGCTCAAATTAATTGTAGACCTGTTAAGCACGCTTAGAGCTTCGCAACTTAACTCCACTCATAACTTCGAATACATGCGTCACTTATTCGTGTATTAATTTAATTGTGCGTCTTTGGCCCAAATGAGTTATGATAAATAAGGAACAATTTGCTATTATTATTATTATGTAAATAATTATAAATGTTGAAGGTAGGTTCGCTGTTTCCCGTTTTGAAAAAGGCGGATGCGAGATAAAAGTTACCGTGCATTTTCGCTAGTAATCAGAAACGCTCTTTTTTGTTACGATAATAAAAAGTAGCAGGGGATGTTCAAAAATGTAATATGACTTACACTTTAACGTTTAGTTGTTAACCTATCTGGGATCAAAGTCTTGTTACCCTTGTTAGTGGTATAATATGAAAAATTATCCACTTAACTTAACTTTCATTTATAATTTCGCTGTCGCTCGATCGCTTGACAACGTCATACAAAAATAAAGAAACTTTCCTTACAAACAAATACGAGGACCGCCCTAGTGATAATATTATGGAATTTATGTCGGATTGTACCCGTTGAGTGAACTCACCCCAAATTAAATTTCACCGCGTTTCACGTAAGATAACAATGTTTATTACGCTTTCGGAGGTTCGGTGGTACAACATTATTCCGGCGATGCATGCACTTCAATCATATACATACATATGTACATATGTATGTTCGTGGTACATTCAATACACCTTTTAATTTTTACACGCAAATAACTGTTTTAGCTTTAACGTAATACAAAGTGTGATGTGAACTATTTATGGCCTGGATATATTAATATACTTATCAAACGTTAGATGGAAAACTACTGTACAATTTACAAACTAACAATTTCAATAGTCTTCTTCTTACAAAAGCGTCCAACGTAACCAAGAAAGCTGTCATAAAAATTAACTATTAAATGTGACCTTAAGCAATATATAATATCTATACATTACTACATACAACATTTTATACCCAATAGAGGGAAGACAGGATTTTGTTGGTAATTGATAGAGACATCTGAATAAATAGATGAATATCTAGCAAACAATTAATTTAACCAGAGTACTATAAAACATAATAATTTTCTCCTTTAGAGCCTACATGTTACATATTTGTTTATTGCATGGTTGTTTGAGTGGTTTCAAGCGCGACTGCCGGTCGGGGGGTCCTGGGTTCAAATCCCGCGTCGGATACTATAATTGTAATTTGTTTTCATTAGAAACATTAATCCACAACTCAAGTATTAGAAAAGAATTTTAGGTTGACAAGTCTCTTACAATAAGACGTCGTTTTTATGGTTATTTATTTTAAGGAATGTTCGACATACAAACGAATGCTGTAGCGCTCCTGACGCTACAAAATCCTGCCCAATTCAAAAATACAACTGAGCACAAGTATTTGTTTTGTATTTGTGTGAAACAATAAGTACTACATAAGGATGATGGTATTTATATGTGTATAAACCCTCCGATTATCTGCTTAACACAACACAGGCTCTAATTACTTTAGGATGACAAAAGTCAGTGGAGATTTCCCAAAATATAATGTATTCACATTAAACTCTTGTCTTGGTTTTGTATATAAAAACACGTACACAATCGTTTCGTAATGCGAATTAAATAGTCAATCGTAATGATAGCTCAAATTGTCTTTGCATTTATTATATGAAGGACATAGTATTCAGAACGTATACGTTTAAAAGCTAATTGAAATGCATTCCTGGCTGCACTGCCTACGGCTTAAATAGCTTTATGATTGCGTCATTCAATTTCAATACTTGTAATTCTTAGTATTAGGTGTCGATGCACTGGCTGCTGTACGCCTGTTATGTTTAGTAGTTTACCGTACAACGCGCAATCTTGAATGAAGATGATTACCAATGTTCCCTCAATTGTGCACCATTGCAATTGAGAGGATGATTGCAGTAATTTTTTAAAATGCTATCAATTATTCGTATACATAGAATATCGCGCTTAAAAAGATTTACAGGCTTGTTTTCGTTTATGGAAATACACGATTTAACGATTTTATCAGCAATGTAAAAACACATCGATAATACAAGGAACTTAATAGTGTAAATGGTCTAAATCGTAACGCCTCAATAGAAATCCCTCGGTGAGAACATTTCTAAGTCACCCATGATATTATGATTTCGCTTAAAATATCATCGGTATCAATAATTTCTAAACAAATTGGTACAAGTGCTTCATAGTCCAAGATGAGATCAGTCTAGTTGTCTTTTATCATATAAAAACATAAATTTAATATTTTCACTAAACTAGGTTACGTTGTCATTGTGCGACAAATTTGTTAATGTACTTCAGAAGGTCTCAGAAATCCCTAAATGTAGGCGGTGTTAAAAATTGTGATCCTTCGTAAACTTTCCTATACTTTGAGCTTACCTTTAGCTGGTAAATACGAGTACCTGTCAAAAATGTATCTAAGATTCCACAGTGGAGTTCTTAGCATATAAAATAAAATCAACTGATTTAACTTTATTTAAAATAACTATGACGTCTCCTTACATCTCTACCGATCAATCAATGACGGCACAGAACGGCAACTAAGTTTCGGTGTTTTTTGCAGATATTTAACTATAAACTGAATCAGATCTAATTGGTCGAATTGTGAGTAAAAAGTTTTACTCGTAAACAATTTCCACCATTTTCTAATAAATGTTTTTTCGTTTCTAGTAAAGAGAAAATATATGTCATTTCTTTTGTTTGTTTAATCTGAGTTATTGTGGAAGCTAAACAGATCATGCACAATGAAGTACACATATATTGTAGTTAAGAAAATTTCTGTGTAGATTCTTAGCTAGTATGAAAATTTTATACTTTCGTATACTACTTTCACAGTTTATGATTCGTAGGTTTAAGCGTCTTAAATATTCTATGTAATTAATTGATTTCGTGAAAACAGTGACAGGTTACATATTTCTAAAGTTTACACGGTGAAGTATGTACCCACCAGATATTCTATTTATAACCTGGGGTTTATTGGTTGAAAATGGCACTAGGTGTCAGGTACACCTTTTCTTTTAAGGTGCTACACAAAGTTAGTTAAATAAATTTTAGCTGACCACCTTCTATGCTTCGTACACATAACTGGTTTTTGAAACGTGTTGTCCTGCACTATACTAAATTACTTAATATGTATTACAAAAATTTAAATAGTTTTTCAATGGTGACTTTTTTAGAAACTAAAACAAACAATTTGAAGAAGTAGATATAGGACTATTAAAAATGTTTAACAATTTCAAAACATCACTAAAAGTGATAAAAATAAAATAAATATAACGCCGAAAAGAGAATAAGTTCATGCATCTATTATATAAAAAATCAATGCCACTTTTCGTTGTAATTTTATAACTCAAGAACGGGCTCACCTATCCAAACCAAATGTTTAGGCTT
>DWJK01005224.1:0-11314 GCA_018248815.1 Croniades pieria auraria
TTGCTCTTTGGCTCTCCATTATAAACCCGGTAGAATATTGTAAATGATTCAGTGCGTTGCTTTCTCGATAAATGATATGCTGGTGTGATCCTGCTGATTGTAATTAGGGACTTCAGGAGAATCCCCATTCTAAAGTAAACTGTATTCATAGCTTTTAGGGAGGTATCAAATTGGGTCTCATCGAGTTCTAAGGTCCAAAGTTCTAGGACCATTTCATCTCCATCTTCTGTTTGAACAGAGATTTCTACGTGTAGCTGTGATTTTATGGTTTCTAGTATTCTATCTGAAGGTAGGGCATTTTTCGTTGCCTGGTTGACTTCTGGGGAATCCGGTATTTGTAAATTAAACCAGTCCGAATCCGACGACTGCGGCTTGCTATTCGGTTCAATTTTTACACCTTTTCGCGACTCTACGATCACCTGAACACCCTTGTATGCGAGGAATTTCGCAAACTTGGTGAATTCATTCTTGTCGCTGATATTTGAAAACCCGGCGTCCGGTGCCATTTTAACGGAAACTACTACTATTAACACTGGCAAAGTTTTGCTAAACTACCTCGATAAACTTTTGAAAAAGCCTTGTTACTCCTCGTCAGCTATACAGTTCTCCACGAGATTTCTTAAATTAGGATTCTCCATCGCCGCTGCGATCCTCTCCTTGTCGTTGATCTGCTTGTTAACTGTAACAGGAAAAACGGGAAAATTACAGTAAATCCAAAACAGCGTAGGAAATCTTTAAAAACGACTAGTCTTTAGTAATGGACCCAAATCTTATATATCTTTCTTCTAACTGGAAGACTGTGGATTGTAATTGACTGGACGCAGCATATACATATATAAACTAGCTGTGCCCCACGGTTTCACCCGCGTTAATAATAGAAAAAAAACTATTTTAAGACCATCCAGCTATGATCACCAAGAGTAAATATAGTAAAAAATAGCTATGCCCGTACCCGTAGATTTCGTAAGTTTTGAAAAAATAACTTGACATAACTTCTTTTTTTGTTAACCGATTTAAATGAAAAAAACGCTAAATGTTAAGTGGGTTCTCTTACGAATATAAAGGCACCCCGTTATGAATTTTTAAATATATTTGCCATGTACAGGCAGCGATCAGTTACAGTTTTATTATATGTATAAATAGATAAAGATGAACACAACATTAAACAGACTGTTCATGAGCACCGAGTGAAGGTAAACAAAACAGATCTGCACCGGTCCGCGCAAACACGCCGCGCCGTGACAAACTGTGAAAATAACTGACATTGGAATTCTCGACGACCAGGTTACATATAGCAACATTGGGTTAGGCGCTGTTAGGCGTAGCTTTACCCGTAAATATTTATATTTTTATCTGATCAGAAGGTTCGATTATATTATTACACAATGTACCTGATGTGATTTGTGAATCTGTGACTGCAAAATATACCATAATTCGCTCTACTGACAGTGAATTTTAATCTTAATAATTCCCTTGTACTACAGTTAAAGTCAAATATATACATATGTACTTCTAACAATGTAATTAGAAAATACATAAATATTTCAGTCACTATATTGTACAGGTACTGCTCAGATCCGCAGATTTCCTTTACGTACTTTAATAATCATTATTATGGGTACTTTTCGTGAAGGAAAATAGTAGATGCTTTTATTTATATTAGCAGTGCAGTGTTATTAGTAAAAGGTGAAGCAATAAACCTAATTATATTTACACAAAATTACCCAACTGATGTATTCTAATTAAGCCGTTTTCGGCAATACCGATTTCACTACTTGTTTATTCATGTGATAAAAACTAGGCTGGTAGTGCAGGGAACTAGGGTTGGTTTTTTAGGGAGTACATCTGAACACGCAACAAATACAATCTATAGTATAGTTTGCGAAAGGCCATTGTTAGTAGTTAAAAGTTAATTTATAATATTCCGCGTATACGAAATATGGTGGTGTATAGCTTTATGTAGTATGCACTGCCCACCCTTCAGCGAACAAAACATGCATGTACAATAATTATTATGTAAATTATACACCACCATATGAACCACTACTTACGCGTGCTTCGCTCCAAAACTTGTTTGTACTTTGTTACGTTTGGTTATGGACTCTGCATTGGTGGTAAGTTTGCAAGTACATATTATGATAAAATTTCTAAAAACAAATACATGCGTTTGGTCCAGAGATTCAGACAGAGGTTATAAAGTTCTCCTTTACTTACCAACGAAAATACCAACATGTGAAACCAGGATAACACATGAGCTATGGTTTAGACAATTATTGTCAGTTAAAAACAATATAAATTAGTTATAAATAATATTTTTGATTATTGGCAATTAAATTATTTTCAAAGCGATGCGAATTAAAAACGATAACTTCGTAGAAAAAAGCGGGAAAAGAAAAAAGCCAGCGTGTCAGTTGTAAAAAATGGAGGGTACGAAGATGGCAAAATGATTCCTAAGGATTGCCAGAATAGGCACGAAAGCATACAAACTAAAATAGGCAAGAAAGCATACAAACGACCTTGAAATGAAGCGTAATATTTGTGTAACAGTACAACTAGGGCACTTTGTTACGTAGGTATAAATTATGCGTCCAGTTATAATAGTTTTATTCGCAGATTTTATGTGCGTTTCTGGGAAATTCAAAATTGTTTTGCTTTCAACGTCGTAACTATATTTTTAGAAACATGGTAAACAGCGCGTTTACCATGTTTATACTGTTTTTAAATGAGGCTGTCTGTGCGTGTATCAAGATTCTCGTACTACGTATGCATATTTTTAATCTTGAACAGACAAGGAAGTATTCATTTCCTCGTCATATCAAACGCACGTAGGTCTTGTTTGTTGTTATGACAATTATGTTACAATCAATTCTTTTGTTAAAAATAAACACTAAATTATACAGATTAGTGGATTTGTATAGATTAGTGCAATTATCATGGACTCTAGTGGACGCTACTCCACCCGATTTAGTTTTCTGTATCCCCTATCTGCATTGATTCCATTAAATTAACAGATTTAGACACAAATATTTATGTATATATACATATTATGTACATAAATATTTATGTATTTAGTCAACAAATGAACAGTACAATATGTAGTTTTACCATATTTTGTTAATAAAAATAATAATAATTGATAAAGATATTTGGCACTTGGGTATTTATACCCACCCTGTAAGGGATCTGACCTTACAATACAATAAATAATATTACTTGATACTAATCACACAGCCATCTGATTCCAAATAAGGCAAAACCCGTGCTATGATAGGCATAGGCCATAGGTTTTACAGCCAGAACCAATCCCATAGGATAGGAATCAAAATCATATCAGCAGACAGGGTCACTGCTTGATGTCATGTATTAATTTATTAATTCACAACATTTCTATCATTTGTTATCTCTAGTCAGTTATAGCTTTGACTTTCAACAAAGTCAAAACATCAATTGTTGTTTAATAATGACGTATATTATGTAAATTGTTTTTGTACTATTCTTCACACTAAAAATAGAATGTTTACAGACATTTACATATCTAGATAGATAATTAATTTATTGATTGTGCAACAGAGGTCTCGTTAGAATCACATGACAGTTGTAAAAGTGATTATGATAAAACTATGTGAGGACCTGAGAATAGTAATGAATAGAATAACATTTAATAATACAATCAATGACTCAAAAATTATAAAACAATTGTCATCTCTTACAACCTGCTTGGAATTGGCAAAAACCATCATAGAAGATCATTTGCCTAGTCATTTGGGACTTCTATATTTAGAAAATGTCACATACATATGTATATGTGATTTTAATTATACTTACACAAACATACATACTCTCACACGTATATTATTTTAATTAATTACATTGGACATTAGTAAAGTACAAAAAGGATACTTAACAATTTTGAAGTCTTTATCTGTGTATGTATACAGATTTATCTACTTGAAAACAATTAATGCTTTCAGTCAGTTAACAACATAAGCTTATTAAAGAGTTGGCATAGAAATATTAAATGATACTTATTAGTTTTTTAATTAATTATTAGCCTTTTTATCAACTTTACCATTACACTGTCTAATTAAAAAGAACAATAGAAAACACTGGCCAGGACCTGAATTACACTATTTTTTTAAATTTCAAAAACAGATGACAATCCATTTGTTTGCATTCCTCAAATGTTTGTCACAATGGAATTTTTGTATCATGTCACTATGCTGATAATTACATTATTCATATAGCCAATGGATGTTTGTTTTGTTTTTAAATAACCCTATTTGATAAGGAAACAGACAAGTCAACTGCAAAATATGTTTGAGCATAAAAGACAAAATTATTTGCTAAATATAATAATACAATTTCTGTAAGTCCTTGCTCCCTCAACCTGCATGCCTAGTATTGGGATTATGAGTAAAAACTCTTCAGGGGAGGCCTACATCCAGTAGTACACTTAGACAGACAGACACATGATGATGATAAAGCCCTTTCTGACTTTTTAACAAGAAAATCACTATTTACACTGTATTTGGTCTCTTAATAAATAATATAATATTTTGTGTCTTGGTATAATGTTCTTTGTCACTGTGGTTATTATCTGTTATGAAGCATTTATGAACACCTAGTAGGCTGTTTAAATGCCATTAATGTAAAGAAAACATATTCCATATGCCTATCTACTCTTTAATAGGATAAGAAATAACACCATGACTTTTTTCTGCTAATGAGGTGAGCACAGGAGCATAGTAGTCACACTTGTCATCAGTTATGTTATGTACATACATATATATCTTCACACCAGGTCCCTTACAGGAGTAGTTATGTTATATGGTCCATGGAATAAAGGTTAAACATAATGTCTTACACTGGGCACAAAATAAAATACTTTGCCCAACTCAAGAATCAAACTTAAGACCTCTTACTCAGCAATAACACTTGGAATCATTTAACAAACAAGGTGATCAAGAAAAATGTATTAAATGTTTAAATACATGGAAATAATCCATACAACTATCATTTAAGAAAAAAAGTCTATCAGTTTGTGACTATAAATAGTTGTATCATTTTATCAAAAAAGGAATATGAAAAACAGAAGGTGAAGAAAGTTCAAGGTGTTGTAAATAATATATTTTCTAGCTGACTGCAACTATTTTAAAACGCTACTACTGGATATATGGGTACTCTCCAACAGTGGACAATCTGGAGCATATTCGACAACAGTCCCAGGATTGGCAGAATTTATAAAGAACTTTATTTAAATGTATGGACAGGTGCTGTGAAACTAAACATAGTAGTAGTACAAAGTGCCAAGGTGAGGATGTGTAATTGATTATCATTTATTAGAGGCCTTTTAGGCACAGTTTAGAAGACTTTGCAATCTAAATAAATGGTTTATAGATATGTTATTAACATAACACCACACCTGCAATCCCTGAACGGATAGGTTGAGGTGTGTAGTACATTTGCTTTTGTAGTACATTTCTTTACTTACGTTTATGTCCCATAGAATATATGGTGAGTCAATTGCCATACACCAGGCACAAATTCAGACTCCGTGTCACTAATAGAAATTCTAAATTAGAAAATTCATTAGTACCTCACCCGGGATTTGAACCAGGACATCCTGATCGGCACTCTCACTAGAAACCACTTGATCAATGAAGTAGTCAAGATATTTTATTATTATTGCTATTTCATTAAACCAGATACGCTCGATGTTGAGAAACAAGTGCCAAATATCTGTATATCAGCCATATTTCTTCAACATTCATTATATTTCTTTTAATTATTCACGTAGGCAGACATTTCATATGTCTTAAATTCGGAAATTGATTTTGATTTGACCAAACTATAACATGAAACATTGTTTATTAAACGTACTTGTTCATTTATATTTATTGAGAAATTAAGTTTAATACTAAGTCATTAGGAGTACGTACTATATGTTTGTCCCAAGTATCTTTTGACAATACATACAACAATTACATTGCAGAGATGATAATTATCATACCAGTGTAATCTTTTATCTATGTCACAATAAGAAACAATGTTCTTTTACAAAATAAATATTAATGAACAATATTTATGACACTGTCCCTTATTTAGTAAGCTAATTTACTAATTGAAACAAATGTGTTATATACAATGCATCTTTCACGTTGTTTTGTTTAAGAGTATTCTATTCATCTATGTACATTTTTATTACGTGTTTTTATTTCAAGGTGTTTCTTTTGGTAATTAAATTTTAAGTATGAAATGATGTTACTGAAGTAGAAACATAAAGGTACAAACTGTCAAATACTTACTTTCATCTTCAGTTGTATGTGCTCCCTTTTTGATGTAAATATCCAGTTTTACAGGATGGTGCAGCGACCTTTGAATCTTGATCCTAATGCACAGCCCGATGAGAGTCGCTAAGGAGCAGTGGGGCACAGTTGGATTGTACTCAATTCTAAGCACAGGCACCTTATCAGCTGTTGGTTCCTTCACAAAGATACCATCTTCGTAAACCACCTTCAAATCCTCCAAGGTACTAGGCTTCTCCGGATCCCGTATCGTCCGCAAAAAGTCTAGAACACCACAACACTAGTTAAGCACACAGAACCAGCAAAACAAGCCCAATAACTCACAAAATAGCGTTCAAAACAAACCGTATATTGTCTCCCTCAAATCATTCTCGTCCTTGTACCCCAACTCTTGTAATGTCGCACTTTTGTCCATATAAGCGGGCTTAGCGATTTCTACCGGTTGTTTAGAGGTATTTGTTATGGAGAGTTTTGAAAAGAATGATATCATATCGTCGAAGTCGAGCTAGACTTTGAGACTATTACAAAACCATAGATAAGGGTACCTACACTGTACGGTATTACCACGGCAGACATATTTGATTTTGTTCTCACAGACTATTATACCATGCTTGTCACATATTTGAGTATTTTAATTCCAATTTAATTTTAAGTTGTGTATCTCAATTTAAAACAAACTCTTATTTATTCGTAGAAACGCCTTTGTTTATTTTAATAAGTAAATTTAAATAATAATAGTAAGCTGACATCTGAGAAGAAAATATATTTTATATTTTTGCAAATGCACAATATTAGTAAACACGGGTTAAAATGTTGGGTGGAATTTTATCTCCATAATAAACGTCACACGTGCTCTGAATACCAGAAAATGATATGAATTTTTTGGCTGCAATGATGGTGGTGACTTGGCTACCATTTCACAAAAAACGATATTGTCAGTTGACATTACATTACAATTAATAATGTTGCTATTTCAAAATAAACTTTCTCGTTAAGTTTGTATTTTTTTTTCAACTTTGTAAACGTTACCAATTTGTAACACTTTTAAATAGCCCAACCCACCTACAAAACTAAACAAGTAAAGAGAAATATCCAGCCTAGGATTCCTGACTGATGCGAAGCAATGCAATATGAAAGTGTATAGAAAACCTTTTTGTAAGTACTTTTGTTACGATACTTGTATAAGTATCGATGCCTTAACAAAATACTGATAGACAGTTGTTTTTATATTGTGGATCCCGATCCCGTAACATTGAAAAAAAGTGTCTCCTCAGTGATAACGTAGCTTTCTGTAAATAAAAGGTTTTTTTAAATGGATTGAATATTTTGCCCATTATCCAATCAATTCAATTCCAATTTTACAAACTTACAAACAATTAAATCTTTCCTCTTTACAATATTAATATAGATATTTATTAAACAACAATGATAAATAAAACTATTGTAAATTCGCAACACAAGTTTAATTTGCTTGTGTTTATTTATTTTATACATGTGGGCATTCCACATCAAATCGATAAATAGTTGAATACGACCCCTTCAATTTTTTTTATATGATACCTCTCACATATCTAAAAGAATCCTGACATTTTCAGGCGGGGTGATATTTCTTTTTAAAAAAATGAATTTTTTAATTTAAAAAAATCTTTTTTACCTTTTTCTCATCTCTCAGTTCATTAAAGTTGAACGAACGTGTAATTATGTCATTTTGAGAAATAAAAAATGTCTCTTGTGGTATTAAAATGTAAGTATAGATTTGAAATTGAAAATGTATCATAATTACATTATTTAGCCTAGTGTTTTAGGGTTGTATTACATTTGATTACGTGAGATGTTTTCTTTTAAATTTTATTCTCTGGGCAGAACTTCGTTATGTAATAAAGGAAAATTTCTGACAAAAAGTTTATCCAAATCGGAAGGGATCGATCGACCAACTATTTGTCGATTTCACGTGAAATGACCCATACATGTATTTTTTTATTATTTATGTACACACACACGCATAATGAATTGAAACTTAGATTAGAATAGTTGAAGATCGAGCTCAGTGGCATGCTATTGGAGAAGTCTAGGTCCAGCAGAGTACAGGAGTAGGCTGATAATGATGATGATTACAAACATAATTAAAATTAAAGTTTCGATTCTTCTTTCGTAAATCGCTTAAAAATAGAAATTTATCAAACTGTTTCGGTGATAACCGGTTTCGGGTTTTTGTTATGTTACTTAGAAAATAATAGTTCTGAGGGCTCTTTTTCTGCAAAAATTGACAAATATTATCTTGCCAACGTGTGTAATTTTGGGAAAACAATTATCATTTCTTCCAATTATATTAAAGGATTTACAGAAAGTAGTGAAACCTGTGTATATAAGTAATAGCTTCATCATCATCACGTCAGCCTTTTCCGTTCCACTGCTGGACATAGACCTTTCCCAAGGAGTGCCACAACACTCGATCCTCCGCAGATCTCATTCAGCCGCTACCAGCCGCCTTCTTAAGGTCATCAGTCCAACGGGCCCGTGGACGATAATAGCTTAGTTCGTTTTATTTTCAGACTATAATGAAGAGGTTGTTGCTGTATTGGTGCGTTTTAAAGAAAATCACAAAAAGACTCAATACGGTACTTGACTAAAAATACTCAATGACTAAAAGAATCGAATGCAGAGTATCGAGTACAAAAGTATCGGTATCGAAAGTCAATGTACTTGATACTACA
Organism: Croniades pieria auraria; assembly: GCA_018248815.1. Lineage (NCBI taxonomy): Eukaryota > Metazoa > Arthropoda > Insecta > Lepidoptera > Hesperiidae > Croniades > Croniades pieria. The sequence continues at coordinate 9,020 of DWJK01005224.1, forward strand.
AAGTATCGATACTTCTTCCGTGTCTCTAACTGGAACTAAAATACAAATACACTACGTACGAACTAATGGTTAATGTTATGTTGTGATTTGGTTACCTGTTAAGTTCGTGTATTAATTTTCATTAAAGTGAACTTTTTAAATGCTCTGAAATGCAGTAGATTGTTACAACCACTACATTAATAATTAAGAAGTAGTGATCTAGGAAAATCGGTCTTTTAATAGAAAGCGTAAATATAACCTAGAACGGTGTTTGTTTTTCAAAAATGTTTTCAATTTGTCGTCAAACCCACCCGGCGACGGGGATCGAGTATGCTGTGAGCAGCTGCTTCTTTAACAGCGACGAGGTGTGCCTGGTGACCGCTGGAGCGAATATTATCAAAGTGTTCAGGCTTTTTCCTGAAGGAAATACCAAGGAGGTGAATGCCGGTAAGTTCGAAGTCTCCGAATTCGTTATGTATAAAGAGAGTGATAATTGTTGAAGTCGAAAATCAAGACTGTAAGAATAGAGCTCTTCTGCATTCGGCGCTCTCATGTTACCTCATAAGAAACCTGGTGTGATAATAATAGTTTAAATTTTTTTACTTAATCTTAGACTTTCTGTATTAAGTTATTGAAGTTGACAAGAGATAAATAAGCTTACAGATTATCGAATATAATGTCAAAATGAAGTGTTTTATTTTGATAAGAGTAATGCTTAAGAATTTTGAATCCTAAAATCTCAATTCCCCAAATTTGAATTTTTATTATTATTTCATCACGCCAGGTTCCTTCCAGGGTCGGCGGCAAAAACCAACAAATACCAATAAAAATGTTCACTACATATATTTCATAACAATTTCAGCTGGCCAACCCATTCCCCCAAAGATGAAATTGGAATGTCTAGCAACATACACATTATGGGGTAATGTTATGTCCATTTCGTCGGTGAAGTGTCCCAGTGCTGGACGGGATCTGCTGTTAATATCTTTCAAGGAGGCAAAGATGTCAGTGGTGCAATATGACCCACAAGTCAACAATCTCGTCACACTCAGTATGCATTACTTTGAAGAGGACGATATGAAGGTAAATTGTATGGGTTCATTGAATGTGGATTTTTTTACACTTTTAGCTTTTCACTGTTGGACATGAGTCTCCTCTCAGAATGAGAGGGTTAATCAACTATTGTCAACTATTAAGAAAAGGATAGTATCCAGGGTCACGTCACATTGAGGTTGCAACTGAGACATGTACATAGTATCATATATTAGGTCCTTACATATTAAATTTGCATTTTAAATGGAGAAAAATGAAATGGCAAAAAAAATATTCAATAATATATTTAATCTTTTGCCATTACTATCTATGCACTTTTGCCATTTCATAGGTAGTTCATTGGATCCTGTGCTGAAGAAATTGTGGGAGCAAAAATCGACAAATTCTTTGAAAGCGGTTTGGACTGCCTCATCAGAGTTGAATTTTTTCCCTCGTAAGAAATTGTGACAAATGCTCAAAAAAATAGTAATCTGTTGGAGTAAGGTCTAGGGTGCATGGTGGGTGTCGGAGACATTCTAACCGCAGCTCCTCCAATTTAGCATTCGTCGGTCTTGAAATATTGGGTCTAGCATTGTAGCAAGTAGTGGGCTGGAGCAATTGACCAGTCTCTCTTGTTTAACGCCTAGCTTTTCCTTTATGATTTCCAATTGTTGACAGTACACTTCGGCAGTAATGGTTTGGCCAGATCTTTGGAAGCCGTGGTGTATGACACCAGCACTAGACCATCAAACACTCACCAGTACCTTGTTCTGAGTCAACTTCCGCTTGGGACACAATTTGGCAGTTTCACCTGGGTTCAACCACAGTGATGAATATTTTCCATTGTCGTACAGGATCCATTTTTCATTACAAGTAACGACACAATTCAAAATTCCCTCATTATTGTCACAGTTAAGTAATGTGACACAGCATTCAACACATGGTTGTTGGTGCGCTTCACTTCATTCATGTCGTACCCACTTATCGAGCTTTTTCAATTTTACACTTTGTTTTAAGTGAATTAAAATTGTTTTGTCACTCACACTGAAGCCTGCCGCTAGCTCTGAAGTGGTTTGGGATATATCCGCTTCCACAATCATCTTTAACTCTTCATTGTCAACAAGGGCTTCCAGCCGACCATGGAGTTGGTTCTGAAGATCAACATTTCCAGAACGAAAATGTTGGAACCAAAAGCGTATGGTGTTTTCTTTTACAGTAGCTTCCCCATACACATAATTTATCCTTCGAGCTGTTTCTGCAGCGTTGGTGCCGCGTTTGAACTCA
>DWJK01005225.1:0-11314 GCA_018248815.1 Croniades pieria auraria
TTGTTACTGGAAACAATCATGTCTGGGAATAATATTGATTAATGAAAACGTCACATCCCACCTGTAATCCCCGAAGTAGTAGATAGAAGAGGGGACTACGGTCCCACTATGTAATAGGTGGTGAGAATCTAAGTTAGTGGTAGAAAGTCCGAGTTAGAAAAGTCCACTAGTACCCGACCCGAGATTTCAACCTAGGACCTCCCGATCAGCAGTTGCGGTTACAACCGTTCGACAACGAGGCAATCAGCTTTTTCTTATTATTTTTTAGTTTGCTTGCGTATTGCAAGACTGCCTCGCTGGTAGAGTGGTTGTATGCGCGACTGCCTATCAGTAGGTCCTGGGTTCAAATTCCGGGCCGGGTACTATAAGATTTTCTACCTCAGATTTTCTAGAAGTGACTCGGAGTCTGGATCTGTGCCCGGTGTATGGCGATAAGCTCGCCATCTATTCCATGAGACGTAAACGTAACTGGTGAATCTTGGGAGTGTTTAACTACATTCCTCCGATTATCCCCTCGGGGATTGAAGGCGTCATGTTATGATGTTACGTTTTCGTGCACACAAGTAGTTTTCATTTGATTATTAGATCAGTACTGTTATTGTAAAAATTGTTTGCCCGTCTGTTATTCTCTACTGCGAATAGATTTTTATTGTTTTTATTTATGTACACATATCAATAAAGTAAGAAAATAGTCAACATGGGTGGCACAAGGGCACTACCTGCTCCACACTGAAATGTCCTCCAGTTTATTATTATTATTATTATATCGATTCTTTGTAATTGCTTCTGCGCTAGAAAAAAATAAAGGCTTTTTATTTGTAATGAACGTACTTGTTTTAGTAAAGATGTCACCAGTTATGCTGCCGTGAGGTGAAAAGTAACATGTTCTGTGGAAAAAAAAAATTAAAACTAAGGTTTAATGAAACTGTTATTACTTTCAGTACATTTATTTAACCAAAATTATATAACCAATAATTCCGTTGATAATCATATTCCTAAATTACATGTACATAAAATATGGGCAGTGAATGAATGTCTAATTCCAGGAACTTCACACAAAGACGGTAATCAATTGACGAACAGTAACACCTACTTTAAAGTTCGAATAAATCGTGAACATTGTAATTATATGCAGTTGCTTAAGCTAATAGCTTTAGTTCGCCAATCAATTCATTCGGATGTACATTGCAACACACACCAGAACACAAGACGTCCCGACTACGATTATTCCACCACAAAAACCGAAATCCTACAAAATGTCCTATATAATAAATCCTATACATAGTACTGCCTAGACGTCGATTGTAGACAGTTCGTTCAAAGAATCACCTAATATCAACTAATCCCATTCATTAGAAAATATCGAGTACGTGATTTGTCAGTTTAATAACAACCGTTATGCTCCTTATTTTTAAATACCGTAAAAATTAAAACCAAATGAAACATTGTTCTGTATCGGAATTTAAAGATGGGTTTTAGGCCTGGAAGGACGTGATAAACCCAGGTAGCGAATAAAGCGCTTATTGTTAGTTAAGTGGATGGCAATCCTAAGTTTGATGTAAGACAGTACTTTGACATCTATACCCCGGCGTTTTTAGTAAACTTCAATAATTATTTTTGACAGGCTATTCCCTTTCACTAACATCTATCCAGTATTAATAGATAATACATCTGGGATTTTGCAAGAAAAATCTTAAGCTTCCGAGATACTTGCGTGTTTTTTGCAGTTGTTAGCTTTAAAATTAAGGTTCGGTATGCAAACATTTACAGGTCGCATTGCTGCGTCAGAGCTACGATTATCTTGAGGTCGGAATAGAAGGTTGCAAAGAGCTTATTTAATAAAATTATTTAATTTGTTTTTTTTATTGTTTTAAGAATTATTAATATTTACTAGATTTACTGTCAGATTTGTTAACACTTGCTAATTTTAATAGATTTATATAATTTACTGATACGTACAATCAAAAAGTGAAGTTACCCTCAAAAAACATTAAAATCACGCTCACGTGTTGAATTTATCATACGAAATACATTATCACTCTCATTTTTACTATAAATTCACTTGAAATTAAATAAGCGTTTTGATTTTATTACTTTCAAACTAATGTTATTATTTACGTCACTGTACTGAACATTGATCCAATTAAGTACAAGTAGCGACATCTAGCGAAATAAATTTTAAACAAAAAACAAAATGTCGCATAATCGAGTCGTGACGATTTTGCTATAGAATTTCTCTCATACGTCGATCGTCTCACTTCAAAAAATCATACCCTGACATACGACTCCCGTCTTTTTTCCCATCAGCCTTTATTACGTCAACTGTAGCAGAACGCCGTATGTTCCAGTGGGCAAAGCACGTCACACCTCTCAGATCACAACGTTTGCTTTGCAAACAAAGAAATAGTTCCCATAGGCGTGTATACATATTAGAAAAGCATGGTATAAACACAAAAACACTCCTAAATTGTTTTCAATCATCGCTATATCGTTTTAGTGTATTTAAAATAAAGTGGCTCAAATTTTTACACCATGCGAATTTAACGTTAGGCAAGACGTTATTTCATATCAACTATATTCACTAATGGTTTGAAAAAGCGGACGCAACATTAACATAACACATTATGTAACTATATCCTAACCTTAAATTAGAAAAAAATCTTTATATACCCGTAATATTTTTCCGTTTCATTCAGTTCTAAATTCATCAGGTATACAGAATAACTTTTCAAATGTATTCAATTAACATTGGATTTTAATAAATTTCAAAGTCATTATATATTTGTTAATCACTTTGCAAACATCAGCAGTTGCTGTATTTATGCAGTCACATAATATCCTTTTATTGTTGAAGTATTTAACCTCAACAAACAAAAACTACTATATACTGCAAATCAGAAAAGCACGTTTTGCAAATCATCTCCGTAGTATATAAAATTAAGCCAGCCCACAGTCTTGCCAATGTTCGTCGACTGTTTCCTAACATAATAATTATCCGTACAAATGTTCTGTTCCATCCACCGAGAGCCATACGACTTTACAAATTCTATTAAACTTTAGGGAGTATTCCTTCTGCTAACCGTACTGCCTTCTTTAATTGCAAAAATGTATTTTAACGATTATTTACAGCAAATTATTATTGAATATATTTAATATATTACTTAGCGTCTGTCTATATTACAAATTTAATATATACAGGTGTCCGAAGTAATGGGTCAGAATGATATTGATGATACAGGGGATACTTATCCAATAAAATTATGTACATTTTGCATATTTCGCTCACATTCTCATATAGTGAAACTACGTTTTAAGGAAGACATAATATAATGTTTTGATTCGTTTTATGTAGACAAAAATGTAATTAAAAATCTTTTCATATTTTTCTTAGTACATGACAGTTAGAAAAAATGTCTTTCCAAATTTAAAACATATTGCACAGTATGAAAATTTAATCAAAATTTAAAATTATTTAAGTATGACCTCGTAGAACTTTTCACTTTCGTTTTAACATTACATTATGGGCCCCCTAGCACTAACAAACCCTCTGGTTTTAATTAATAGCTATTGCATTTAAACACGAATTCTCAACATAAATGTTTCGTTATATGCACGTAGAGTGTAACGTAACAATCACAATGATTATTGACGGTAACTGTACCGGCGCGCACGAATTAAATGATTAATGTACAAAAATTTACGAAATCTATAACATCACAAATAGTATTCTAAGCAATAGTTTTTTTAAGGCATAAAAAAATTGCAACTGAAAATTGAAACAATTTCTCAATAAATTGAATTTAAGTACTTCCCTCGGTGGCGTAGCTTGAGTGTCGGCTGCCCGAGGCGGAAAAGACAATTTTGCCGCTCAATATAATGTATGGCATACATTAACCCTAGTGAACTCTAATTAACAATAGTCATCATTATTTGGTAGTATTCAAGTTTGATTTTAAATAAAACAGTTTATGTAATTGTTCACGCGTTCCTTAAAGGGACTTATTATTACGTATGTCGTATTCCGTACAGAATAAACAATACGCTAAAAAAAAAAAACAAGAACCGCCCCACAAGTCAGTATAGACGTTGTTGCCAGTCGCTACAAAATATCATTAAAAGAAAAGGGATTACCCGATTGTTTTCATTTATTGTGAAATCCCCCCCCGCCCTCGCTCCGCCACTAACCTTCCTAAACACACAACCATCTTGCAATTAGTACAGGAAACAAAATGGTGTCTTCTCATTTCTAATCAGCTGACGACCATTGTGGCATACACACTTAACAAAAAATGTTAACAATGCAGTGACATCAAACGTCAAATCATCAATGTATCCAAAACTAGCCAGAAAAATATACAAATTTTAAATTTAATAATTTTGTTGAAGTTAATTAAATGTTTCGTGAGTGCTTATATACATGTTTCTATTTGTACCCAGCTTAATTTACGTATGTCTTATTAAGTATATGAGGCCTTTCTTCGCTGCTATTGTGGGAGCTCATAAAAGACGGCCTGGACATTCCAGAATAAACATACGTGAGTTAAACCGGTACATATATTATAATCATTTATTTAAATAGTATAAAATAGAACATTTTTCTTAAGGTTGAAAAAAAAAAATTTTTGTTAATCAAATACATTATGTTACAGTTTTGTATCTCCAAAATTTTGATATATGATGTTACCTCCACTCTGTGCCATTGCTTATTGACTGAAAATAATTGCTGTTTACACAATTAAATAACTGTGAAACCCATGAAGTAAGAAATCAATTTTTTATTTTATTTATTATTACATGTATTTTAAACTATTACAATTTTTAATTCAATGCAATGTGTATTGTGTATACATTTCAACAGATACAAATATATGTTTAAATGAATACAATTATACACTTCTCAGTTAATTAATTAAATAAAATTATTTTATAAAATATCTCTTGAATTTTTTTTTTCAAGGTTGACATATAAAATTGAAATGATACCCAGGCATATTGTGTTACGTGATACTATGGAACAATAGCATTTTAAAAAATTGGTAATGAAGCTCTTAATAAAAAATTTTAGATTAGAATTTTTAAATATATTCTATTAAATAAAAACATCAGATCATTATCATTATGCATGGATCATTTAATTATTCCCAAATTCATATGGGTTTTAACCAATCCTCATTACATGTAACTCTTCAAATCTTATAAAAATATTCATTGTTTTATATTTTTACCTTTTAAATAATGTATTTTTAAACTCAGTGCATTATGAGGCACAACATAAAACATATGTGCATAACTTGCAAACCAAAAATATTAACTGTTAAACAAAAAAAATTAAGTGACCATGTCATATTTATCATTATTTTAAAAAAATATTATTACTTCCAATTACAAACGTTTATAAAAAAAATTCCTTATCACCTTGTTAATATTATACACTATTTTAAAGAAGGGTATTCCCCAACTATGTACGTTGCTTAACTCAAATCGTCTAAAAATCGACAAAATGTATTGATATATAGATAACAGAGCAAGAGGCAGCGACGACCAAACCTTCTTTACTTTATAAAAGCTGAAAGTTTCTCTGTACACGACCCCAACACACGTAAAAACGATCAGTTACTATGGAGTTTGGATGGTGGTTATTTTAGTTAGATAACAGGCAGATAACAGGTGTATAAAACAGTACACACCTCACTTTCGTTAAGGCATAAAATATTTTCAGTCACTTACATTTCTTGGTCAGAGCATTTGCTTTATCCAGTAGAGCAATAAAAGAATCTTTTTGATATGAAAATATGTAATATACCCACCCGAAAATGTCCTAACATAATCATTATCTTCATCGCCAAAAATGAATAGAATTATTATGGTTTAAGTTGACCAGGCTGATCAAGGATGTTGAGCCGTTGGCAGACTTCATCCGTTTTGCAGAAGATTATGAAGAACTTTAACTTGTGTAGGTTTTTTTACTGCATTTGCTGCATCGTAAAAACTCATATAACTCACCAAAATCCAAAGTGTATACCAGGATTCGAATCCCAACCCTCGGTGCTTTTTAATTAACGACACTGAATTCACACAACTCGATGAAAAGGGTTGTATTTCATTAAGCAATTAATGGTTACGGTATACTTTAAATTATTCCGCTTTCGCAAGTTTACGGGCATCGTGTTCAGGTTCACGCATAATAACTGTGTACACCTGATTCTCATCTGCTCCAATATTGTTCGATATAGCAGTTTGATTACTCTTTTTAAGTGTAGCTAGTGTTTTGTTTGGTCTTTGAACGCTAACTGGTTCAGATATAGAACTTTTAATATTAATTATCATATCTTTAACCGTCACGTTATCTCTGCCCGGCGTTCTTGCTTCGCGTTCTGATATTTGTTTGTTCGCGATTTGTCTCGGCAGGATTTTATATTGTGTCGTTATTTCAGACTTGCGAATTATACGTTGATATGATTTCGGTATATTATGAAGTATTTTGGGTTTGGGACTAGATTTTAAAGGCGCACTATCACTCGACGCATTGCTAGCACTGGCTTTAGAAATTTCCATTACTTTTCCTTGGTTTCTCGCATCGCCATCCTTAACTACTTTGCTTTTACTATTTTTAAACGCCCTCGATTTTCTTTTACTAGATTTACAATCAGCACTTACATTTGAATTAAGTGCGTTTTTGGTTATGTCCTGCTTTTTTCTGGGTTTTTTTGAACTCGCGTCTCCTAAGCCGTCACTGGTTTTGGATTGCCGTCTTTTGTTATATCTTTCGACTCTATTCGATTCGGTATCACCACCGTTGGTCTTTAACGTATCCGGTTTAGGGAGTATTCGAACATATTTAGGTGAACTTGAATGTTTGTTTGCTTTTCGTGTTTTATCGGAAGCCGTTGGCTTTGCAACACGATTGTCATTACCATTCGATATTGGATCAGCCCCATCTTTACCATCACCGACAGCTTTTGCTTTTGGCCTGATCTCACTGACGTCTACTTTACCATCGCTGCTTTTTAACAACATGTAAGTGTTGATATTTTTGGGAGCGAAAGGCTTTCCATCAAAATATTTTATTGACGTGAGTTTATTGGCTATAAGCACTGATAGGTCGACGCTATAGAATTCCGTTAGCAGCATATTCACGCTACTTCCGGAATGATTCTCTAATCCTGGATTCGCTCCCTGTTCGACTAAAATCTCAATAGTTTTCATATAATTATCCGATACTTTTGCACGGTTCGCACTGTCTGAAAGCAATATTTTTAATGTCAAAAAGGCTCACCCAGGTGATTTTAAGCCGACATTAAGTAACACCCTATATCATGTATCAGCGCAGTACAAAGGTGTGACGCACGTAAAAGACCGATTGTTAACATACCAAATACATTCTTCATACGTGAACATGTAAATGACCTAAAGTTAGTCAAGCGGTTGAATTCAATTTGGATAAACAGTCATTGTACGTTTAAAAAAAAGAAAAACAATCGCAGGGAATATTTAAAATAACTTCCGTTTTTAAACATTTGTATCACAAGAGGAATGGTAGGTTTAAAAAGAACTCAAGGGAATTTTTCATACTCACTGGATGCTTCCATGCACGCTGATGCCACAGCTAAATACAACGCTGTGTTCCCACTGTTGGGCATTGGATAGTTGACTGTCTTTGGAGACACTTCTACCAATAACTTGGTACTCTGGAAATTGCCCTGCTTACTGGCTAGCATTAGCGGTGTGTATCCTGGGAAATAGTTTTGGTAAAAAGACGGTTTGGTAATTTTGACAGATTCATTCAAAACACTTATGGCGCCTTTGTTGACTTACTATTGAAATGTGATATTTAATTGAATTTTACGGTTGAAAATCACATCGTTATTTAAATTTTGGATTTTTGTGAGTGTGTGAGGATTTTGTTAGATGTGGGTTTTATTTGCCAATGCATTTGCTACCTAATAATATTCGACGAGATTTGTCATAAAATTCGTAAGCGACTGATAATTTTCCTCCTCGAAGCAACGAAACATTCAAGAATAATAGCCACTGAACCAAAAAGCTTAACATGTCACATATATCAAGGCCACAGAGGAATCATAATAATGCAGGCAGACAGTTATTGTGTTATTCAATAATTACCTTGATTATCAACCATAACAGATATATGATCCAAAAGAAGTCTGGCTAAATCCTTATTCGATTTCTTCTCCATCGACGGATCCCACAAATCTTCATCGTCCTGAAGAATTTTTCTGGGAATAATTAAATGAAACGTTCTGGTAAGTAAGAATACTTTACGTAAGGGGTATCATGCCGTTCAATATTTAGGAGTTATCGCTGTTACTTGTCCAATTTTAAATCTTTGCTGCTACTTCTATAGTCTTGGAATTTTGTGTCTTAAGCCTGCCACATGTGTCTCGTCATACTATCATACACCCAGATATAACAGACCACAACAACGTAATGATTACTTCTTATTGACATTGCTTCTACATCGAATCTCTGACCATTACATACACCGTCAATAATTGTAATTGGACTCCGCGAGACGTTTTTCAATTAAATTGGAAAAAGTCAAATGTGTTCATGAAGTGGAATATTTGAGATCATAGATTGTCGCCAGTATATCGTAGAGGTGGTAGAATTATACCGCCAGGATTCTTCTGCAGGATCTTATCTGACTAAAAGCACTCTTGGTTTATATTTGTTCGGTACTTGGTAGGTTATGACGACGATAACGATAGGTATTTGGTAGGTATTTAGGGCAAAAATCCTGTCCAACATCACAAAGTAATTATTGCCATTTCTCACCGTGCATTCGTCTTGCAATGCTCTAAAGCGATCTTGAGGTGTTCTGGTGAAACCTCGGACGCGGTGTGGAAGAAACTCTTGCCCTCGTCGTCCTGCAGCAGGGGATCGGCGCCGTGACGCAGCAGCAAGGCCGTGCACAGTTCGCCGTTCTCACGTATCGACAATTGGAGGGATGTCTGTGTGTTTACGAAATAAAAACGATATTATTATAATAACAATATGGTGATAATTATTATCACAGAAGTCAGCACAGGAATACTGCCCAGCTGCTGAATATGGGCCTCTACAAAGAGATGGGAGTTCTCCATAATTCTCCAACTGATCTTGCGAGTTGGGATTGCAGGACACAGTTTCTCGCTTTGACTACACAATTGATTACATAAAAAAATGATTGTTTCGTGAATTAGTATAGTTGTCTGAAACACAATCTTTTAAGGATTATGGTAAACCATTAATTACTAAGAGAACAGTTGCCTTAAATGTTTTAATGATATTTGCAAATTCATTAATCACAATTTTGTACACCCTACCCATTTTTCTTCTCTTTTACATACAGTACCTGGATGACCGAGCTTTGCTCAGTATTTTTACTAATGTAATTACTACCATATTCTTTTTTCAAGCTCGGTCAATTTTCTCGTAATTTTTGGAAAATATACATAAACACGGATTAGATGCTTTGATAAAGGGCTCCCAATAATAGATTTTCTCACAAAAGACGGAACTTGAAGAAAAGGGAAAAAAATAACCAAACTGGACACATCTGGACTCGAACCGGGGTCTTCTGGTTTCGGGACCGTCCGATTTCCCGTCTGAGCTATTATAACCTTGTAGATGGTGGCGAAATTTACCTTCGTATTCTAATGATATTGTAGCAGTTTCTCGATGCCTGAAAACACGGATAAAAGGACGTTTTCTAAAAATGAAACCTAGCTAGATCGATTTATCGCCCCCGAAACGTCGCGTACTAAATCTCATGAAAATCGTTGGAGCCGTTTCCGAGATTCAGATTATATATACACATATATACTTGAATTGCTCGTTTAAAGGTAATAGATAAGTTTCCTACGTATTATCTGATAAGATCGCTCTTTTAGACTCACCAAAGATCGTCTATTGTTCTTTCACTACTTACTTGTTTCTACTGCATTGTGTATTGTCTTGGTACATGGTATACAATACACATGCATTACATTATAAAACCTTCCGTTACATTGTAAAACCTTCTCTTATATTGTAAAACCTTCCGTTACCACTTTAGATAATCAAATATACATACACACTGAGGCTTGAATTATATAAGTTATCAGGCTGATAAGCTGTTTTTTAACTGTGTGATGACGTGTTGATAACGCGTTGTTTGAAAGGAGGTCACTTTTGGTGGAAAAATTCAGCTACCAGCTCCTCGGTCTCAGGTTCACAATGGAGCGGACTTATGTTTTGAAAAGGTAGGGGTAGGTTAGTGTTTCCAGCAGTGGGACAGTAATGAGAGACAACGACAATATTGACAATAACAATGACGATGTTGACAATGACCACGACGATATTGACAATGACAATGACGACGATGCAAATGACAATCACGACGATGTTAATAGTAAATTAAGTAACACTGTCAAAAACACAATAACGTGGGTTTTACTTATTCGATGCAAGGGCCATGTAACTATATGTAGATTTAAATAATTTTTCGACCGTTGACCGTTGTAAAGTCAATTGTGCATAACAATAGAGCACTGTATACACCTTGTTTGTTTCACGAAACCTCGTCTAAATTAACAGATAATGAAATATCAACTTGCCATATTTCGGTCAGCCGTGTGATCAACAGAGCCATGCTTGAACTTCAGAACCATGCATTGACGATTGAGGAAGTCCAAATCATTGGTCATCACCGCGTGGTGGACGGGCCTGCAACATATAAACAATATTACGATACAGAAGCATTCGTTGACAAATTGCGAGAAATGCAAGGCACGTTGAATAGTCGATCCAGGATATCATTAAATAACAATAATTATAAGAAGTAAGAGATCGCAACGACAGTTAAAACATCCAACAGAAATGTCCACTCAGTATAAGACTTAAAGTAAGATATAGGATGTCACGAAGATGTACATAGTATGTCAATATCTCCGCCAGTATAAATCGAACATAACAGAGTTGTGGAGGACGCCAGTACTTATCACCGAGATACAAAAAGCATAGCATATCTACTATACAAATTATGTACCTTTGCTTCCAAAATAATTTCAAGTATAGTACGATCGGTGTTACAATACCATAAATCCAATAATGACTTCTTAAATTTTGCAAAATAACTGAGAGTAACATGAAAAAAGCAGCACGTCCTGACGTTTTACGCAATCGATAAATTAAATTTATCAACAGATAATTAATGAATAACTTTAAATAGGCAACTAAGCTACTTACTTTAATTATAAATCCGGAAAAATACGACTGTAAGGTATACCTTACAGTCGTATTTTTCCGGATTTATTCCGAAGATACGTATACC
>DWJK01005226.1:0-11313 GCA_018248815.1 Croniades pieria auraria
GATGTTTTCCTTCACCGTTAGCAAGTGATATTTAAATTTAAAACGCACTTTTGTAAAGAGGTGCACGCCATGGATTTCAACCCAGAACTCTCGGAGTGAGAAGTTGAATTCTTAACCACTAGGCTATCACTGCTTTTTTTAAATGTGTAAATACAATTAACAGAGGCAGTAGAGCAGTAACGTAGCAACGAAAACTTCTACTTGATGTGCCTCAGCGAAACTATACATCTAGATATATTCGTATGCCCATTACTTTCTGTTCAATCGTATAAAATGTTATACAACATAATAAATTGCAACACAATAAGAAATAAGTAAATAGAAAGAATTATGATTGCATCACAAACACATAAGGGCCGTGAATGTAGAGCTCTCTCTATATTTACGGCCCTTATGTGTTTCTGACACTTAAGCTCAGTGCTATCGCCTACCCCTTAAGGAACTTGGAGAATTTATATAAAAACAATAATATGTTTTTTAAACCAGAAAGTATACTAACTACATATGTATGTATATACGTACATATTGTGACGTAATTTTAAATAAAGGCATTCAGCGAATACATAGAACTTAAGATTACCTGCAGAAACGGACTTACTTAAGGGTTCACGCGATTAGCAAAGAGAGAAACAATGGAATTCCTTTAATTTGGACCAGCTTCGACCCTTCGCAGTAGTGACGTAATGAGCCCCAATTGTCTCTACATGTAAAGCTTACCTGGTTTTATGACTAATTGCTAACCACTAATTAGGCTTACATGTTCCCACGAACATCTTAGATTAGTTGAACGATATTACTAAGATAACTATTTCGAACGGAATGCTACGAACTCTCTACTATTAATGTAATGTAGAGTTTATAAAAACAGTAGGATACATGCTGGGTATACGGATACACCTTTTATTTTTTTATTGATAACATGTTGATTAATACTATTAATGCCAGCGGCCTCTCACCCTTCTTTCGATATTAATGTTTTTCACTCTCCACCTGACACAATTATACCTGTTCCTTCTTCAGTAAGCGATCAGTATTCATTCCTGTGACACCAAAGCCTTCGCTTTTGGAGCCTTCAATAGTTCTTCTCTACCTGACTCGATTATGCGCTTCTTCTTACCAGTATAGCAGCTTTCTCTTCTTCTTGGCTTTTCTGCAGGAGTCCTTTTTGATACTTATAGAATTTGCAAAGGTTATTGAATTCGGGTTTTATTGAGATATGATCAGTAACATCCATCTCTTGGCAGTAACAGACATTTTTTTTTATTTCCTGCTTTTAATAATTTATTGTTGCTGGCCCAATTTGACTTTTTGACCTTAGTTAGAATTTTTCTTGCTGGTCTCATAAACTCTATTTCCTCAAAGACGTCATGATGCAGATTTTTGAAAATGCAGATCAAAGATGCAGACTTTTGAAGAGGCTCTTATTTTTTTTTTTTAGACCGATCAGTGACAATTATGTTGTCGACACGTGTCATTATTTCGGCGGCGCTAAAATTAATAAATATATAATATCTTTATTAATTTCGTAATAAAATGTTAATGACAATTAATATGTAGAGAAGCGGACGGGACAGTGATATAACAATAATGTTAATTACTCAATACAGTGGCCTAAATTAGGTCGTACATCCGTATGATATCCTTATGGAACATTCCACTGTTGGAGTATGGGTTTCCTCTCATATTGAGAGGGTTAAGGCCGTAGTGCGTTACGCTGTCCAAGCGCGGGTTGGCGGACTTCACACACCTTATAATTTTTTTTTTTAAATTCTAAGGCTTACAGGTTTTCTTCACCGTTAGCAAGTGATATTTAAATTTAAAACGCACTTTTGAAAAGAGGTACGCGCAATGGATTTAAACCCAGCACTCCGGAGTAAGAGGCTCAATTCTTAACTACTAGGCTATCACTGCTTGTTGGACGAAGAACAGTTATGTTGAACATAATGACAACTAAGTTGACCATAATAGAAACTATACTGACCATAGCAAAAGCTATATTGAAAATTATAAAATTTATGTTGAACATATTAGTCACGAGTGAACTTTGTAGGAATTACCAAGCCTTGACATCCTGGGTAGTAGGCGGAGTGTCTCATAGCTCAGTGCTTTTAAACAGCAAGCCACCATTTTTCTAATATAATGTCACTGATTAGCTTTTGAACTTGATCACGACGCAGCGTAAATGCTTTCTAGGTTGGACGAAGCATATCTGAAAAGCCCTATGATCCTTGATGATCCTCAGATCATTATATCGATGATCCTTGATGATCCTCAGATCATTATATCGATGATCCTTGATGATCCTCAGATCCTCAGCAGGTGTGGTAAACAAAATTGGGAGCTGCAAATGACTTCCTAATGATCGCAATACTCTACCTATTGGAATTTCTGGTATGTTAGAATACCGAGAGCCGAATATCTCCGTCTTTACAGTGTGTTTTAACATTCGGCACTGTCTTCATAAATTCTTAGCAGTTACTACTGAACAGCATATTTTAAAAAAATCTATACATCCTTATAGTTTAAGTAAGGATAATTGATTTCTTTTAGTGTTAATATTATATTTTGAATTTAGATACTAACAACACTTGGCCGAGAAACTTTCAAATGCTGTTATGAAGGAATGAAAGAATAAATAAGTATTCACTCATAAGTCAATATGTATTTACGAGTGTTACTCAATGTCTGTGAGAATATGTGTGCATATTTCGAAATATAGACATGTATATGGCAAAACGCTATCTACGTATATTTCGCTTAAATGCTATTTCGTTATTATTATTATATTATATCAAGTTCCTTAGGGGATAGGCAGAGAGCGTCAGAAGCAAATATCTCTATACTTATAAAAAAAATGTTACATGACGCCTGCAATCTCTGAAGTTATAGGCAGAGGGGTCCACGTGCCACCAGTTACGTCTACATCTTACCATGGAATAGGTGGTGAACCTATTGCCGGGCATTTAGCACGGGCACCGATCGATACTTCGTGCCAATACTAGAAGTTTCGACTATAAAACTTAATAGTATACCTATCTATTCTTAAACGCGACATAGCGCCTGTAATCCCCGAAGGGATAGGCAGAGGAGTGTGGTACACTCCCACGTTTCACCAGTTACGTTAAAGTCCCACAGAAAAGGTGGTAAGCCTATCTATACTTATGTACATATATCTTATATTTTGTTACACACACATTTATGTATAATGTAAACACACACACCAGTATACCTCGACATATTTCACTATTATTTCCGAGGTGAGCACAATTATCACGTTCATAAATAATGAGACATAAAAGCATTTTTATTTCAACAAACAGCACATTGACTTGACGCACATGTACGACGCCGCAGCACGACGCGACGTATTTTTACGTCAGTATATTAATCCACTTTTCTCGTGGTTAATGCATATAATATATTATTACGGATGTGTTGGCAAAGGAGTGAAGTGCTCTCACTTTTTAGGGCTTATGGTATACGTCCTACCATTACGACGTGTTTTTACGTCAGTATATTAATCCACTTTTCTCGTGGTTAATGCATATAATATATTATTACGGATAGGTTGGCAAATCAATGTAGTGCTTTCACTTTTTACGGCTTATGGTATACGTTCCACCATGGAATAGGGTGGGATCCCGTTGCCATATCTATGGATACCAATCATAAGTCCAGACTTTATCGTACTACTGGAAATTTCAAGGTAAAAAAACGAAATATTCATTTGTCCGACCCAGGGATGGAACCTCTTGATTAACGGTCACTCTTGTAACCGTTCGACCAGCATCAAAAATACTTTATATTTAGCGGCAATCGTTTGCGTTTATCGGCCGAACCCAGCATCTCGTGCTCAGCAGTGGCGCTTGCAAGCATTCGACCAATGTGGCAACCAACGACTTTAAATCATAATTATAATAAATCTAATTTTCGACCCTTTTATCACTCCACTATTGGAACATGGGTCTTGTCTCATAATTTAACGGTTAAGGATCTAGTCTGAAGCATAGATACAGGCTAAAGCAGTGATAGCCTGGTTTTGGAAATATAGAATATTATTTAAGGTTCCTTCACTCCACAAGTACTCAGAAAGCTCAGAAAACGGACTTTGTCAAAGAAGACAACATTAAGAAACGACATTTTAAGCTATCTGTTCAGGAGCGACGACGCGGTAGGCCGCTTTTGTTTCATATTTAATGTAATAGCATTATCAGCACTTCTTTGACCGCTTCTGTATTGACCACTGTCTGTTCTAAGTACCGTTTTCCCTTTGTTCTCGTTCCATCTCTATCACTCATTATAAAGTAAAAAAAGACGGAACACGATTCGGCAGATATAAAGACTCTGTGTTTATTTTTGTTTCTTGCTATTTCGAGAGTAAAAAAGAGATTCGACGAATATGACAAGTGTACAAGTAAGCTGTGATTATCAGCTTAAGGGTTAAATAATGGATATTGTTATTTCTATGAAGGATTGGCAATGTTTTGCTAGAACTTTCTTTGCTCACATGGAACATTCTCACGGTCGGATGATTAAAAAAGGCTTTTGTGAGAGCTTAATTAGGTAGTTTTAGAGAAACATTTTTTACTTATAATCGCATTAAGAATAATAGAGTTGAAAATCAGAGGTTCAGAGCTTTGTTCAAGTAGAGCAAATGAATATCATTTAATCATTTATATAGAGTATAGATTAATCTGTATTTTCTAAAAAAATCTCGTATATTCTCACTCTGTTATCTCTCTTTCTAATCTGTAACCTCAATTATCTATTTTTATTGGCTGGTAGCTGAATTCCTCGTTTGAAATATTTATTGCATGTACCTATACGGTAGGAACTAATTAACTTACCTGAAAAAAACAACAAATTCTAAATAAATACTTTTTTTATTCTATTCAAACACTAATCATTTTTTGTAGTACATCGGAATTTGATTACTGTTGGTTATAGTATATTTCCTAGTAATCCATTTTAATATAGGAGGTATTATAAAACGATGTTTCAAAGAATTTTATCTCTAACAGCCTCGAAACTTATAAGTTAGAAGCGGTATGAAAATTAAGCAATATTGGTCGTGGTCGGCTACTGAATGGAGTGCCGTTATTGGCAAATTTCCACTAACGTGTATTAGTGACTGCCTCGTTGGTAGAGTCGTTGCAAGCGCGACTGCCGATCGGGAGGTCCTGGGTTCAAATCCCGGGTTGGGTGCTATTGGATTTTTTTATTTAGAATTTCTAGTGGTGACTCGGAATCTGGATTTGTGACCGGTGTATGGCAATAGGCTCACCACCTATTCCATGGGACTTAAACGTAGCTGGTGAAACGTGGGAGTGTACTGCACTGCTCTGACTACCGCTTATGTACACATAGAATAACTTATGTACACAAAGACAAATGAATGAATCATGAAGAACAAGATCTGCAGTAATGCTTATATCTAAAGAAGTATTATGAATCTTCAATGTTCAGTTTTTTGTTCTGTCGAAGATACGTTAGGTAATCGATTGAGTGGCGTTTCCATTGATCTATTCTGGAGAAGCGTGCTGGACTATACTCCGAAGTACCCATTTACGAAGGATAACTCTACCCAGCAACGACGCATAGAAAATTTGTACATGAACACATACTTAGAAGAATCTATACATTGTATTCTGTGACATTCCCAATATCAACGGAACTGTTTCTGATTACCGTTAAGCGTTATAACGTTTATCCTTCATTATAAAGAAATAATTCAATTAACCACAGAAATGGGCTTTAACCTTCTCATTCTGAGGAGAAGACCATGTCCAATAGTGTAGCTATTGATGAAAATGTTGATGACGACGTGAATCTTACTAATTTCTAACATTATATATTTTATTTACGTAATTTTAAAACGATTCAGTCTTTTTTGAGACTTATACATTTTGAAATATAGGTTTCTGAATAGAATTTTAAACGTATGAGTAAATACATTTTCTTGTACTGCAAAATCAATTTGTTGTGGGCGGAGCCGCGCGGCTCAGCGGCTAAACATGGCGCCTTGCCGCCCCACTCAGTAGGTATTTAACAATTTATTAATATTTAACTATTGCGTGCGGATTCATCCATGTTTAATTTAAAAAAAAATAGGTATGAAGCCGTAATTAACGCGGTGGTCATGTAAATGGAACAGCTATTTCTATATTATTTTACGCCCCGATGAAAAAAAAATATATGCGCGACTTGCGAGGGGTGCGAATACAGTAAATGTAAAGCGTTATCGTTGATGAAAATTCCTGAAAATTTTCCATCAGAGGGTAGTGGTTTTTAGAATACGAGTGCAATGTAGAGTATCTGCGAATTTTTCTTACTGCTAACGCCGCCCTGAAACTTGAATTGTTAAATAAATTAATGTTCACGGTTTTCTTCTTATTGATTGATATTGGTATTGTAATCATTTACAATTGAATATCAAAAGTAATTTCATATATTAGCTGAGCTAACCGTCGATGAGCAAATATTAACTCACAGAAATAGTTCCTGATCAACTTTTGCTTAATAATTACTGGAGGCCACGAATATTCAAATCAAATCTCAAAGTATCTCACGTAAACCTTTAAATAATAATCGACCCATTTGTCATTCCACTGTTGGAATATGGGTCTCCTGTCATAATGAGAGGGTTAAGGCCATAGTCTGCCACGCTGGCCAAGTGCGGGGTGGCAGACTTCACACAACCTAGAAATGTTTTTTTTTAATTCTAAGGTGTGCAGGTTTCATCACGATGTTTTCCTTCACCGTTAGCAAGTGATATTTAAATTTAAAATGCACTTTTGTAAAGAGGTGCATGCCATGGATTTGAACCCAGCACCCTCAGAGTGAGAGGCTGAATTCTTAACACTAGGCTATCAGTGCTATCTTACTTACGTAAACCTTTAGTGTCTCACAAATCGCAAAACCATGTATAGAAATTTCGTATTTAAATTTTTACACTCTTGACTGCACTTTGGTTTATATGTTATCTATTAGTCTTTTAATTTGTCTCTTAGACTTATTCTCATATTCTTAGTTAAAGTATTGGTAGCAAATGAGGTATTATGTCAGATACAACAATGAGAGAGAGAATGAGAATGATATACATGAGTAACCTAACTTTATCGCCATGTAGCTCCAGGTGGAGCAAAGCCCCTGCAATTTTTTATCAAAAAAAGAAACTCAATTTATTTTCGACTTAGGGGAGTATTGGGGCGTCTAAGGCGTAGCACAACTGCACACATGACGTTTGCCAAGCGCAATACAGGCTCTACAATTAATTCTATTGAAAAGCGATTGTATTGAAACAAAATTTAGTTAGCTTTAATAATATGAGTGCCGATATACATACATATGTGTTAAATAGAAGCGGACAAATCAATCTCCAAAAATATCAACGTGTCTTATTTACTTTGAGTACCATAGACATTAACTAAAACTAAATTCTTATTAAGTTCACTAACAATAAGATGTATTAGCTGGACTGATGTAACGGATTCTCCTCTTTCTGCCGTACGATTATCGTTAGTTGCTAATAATCAATATGGCTACTAATATGTAGTCGATATCACAACTGCTGATAGTCGACAATATGACTCATAGTAGACCATAATATGAATAGTATTAGTTGACAATGCGACTACTAACAGTCGACAATATGAGTACTAATCAACAAAACAACTAATAATAATCGCAATATGACTACTAATTAACAACAACATATAATAAAACATGGATACTAAGAGTCCTGCTCCTACAGTTCTGTTCTAAGTAAGTTGCATGCCCATAACAGATATATGAAATTAATATTCATAATATTTGTCGGATACGTCGGGTCGGCGGTGTCATTTGCACATTCGTAAAACAGTATGGGCGAATATATGGGTACTCGAAGAAAGAGGAACAGCGAGTACACCATAATGATTTTTAATGAAAACCTGACAGGTTAGCCATTCTATAGGCCATTATATTCGCTAACACACTAGGCAAACGAAATGAGTAACAGTTCCTGGAGTGAAAGATCTGCTCTCTTCGATGGCAGAATAGAAAGTCCGTCTTCATCCAACGTCTCTCCACCAGCTACACTCTGTTGTAGCATAAAGTTAGCCAAGTATTGACATTGCGATGGTGCTGCCAGCTATAGTGCTGCGTTTCGTTTAACATCCGTAGTAATGACAGTCTCTGCCAATCGTTTAACATCGATACTAATGACAGTCTCTGCCAATCGTTTAACATCCGTACTAATAACAGTCTCTGCCAATCGTTTAACATCCATACTAATGACAGTCTCCGCCAATCGTTTAACGTCCGTACTAATGACTAACTTCGTTACATTCAATGTCCATACTAATTACCGTCTCCGACATATTAATACATGTTTATGAGGCTGCGTACCTATAGTGTTTCAACACTGACATATGCCAAGTGGGTGCGAGTGACGATTTTAACTAATGTATGATTTGTGTTGACGCCCTTATCAACGTTGACGCGAGGTGACGATAAGGTTCGTCGTTGAACATTTCGCCAACGTCGACACAGGCAGTGTGGGTTCGCGTCATGCGTTGCGCGGTAATTTGCGTAAATCAAGCAGATAGCCTTTCTAGGTGACGTTGTGTCAGCAAGCACTGTGAAACAAAACCGCCAATCGTTGAATAATGGCTTGTCGTGATGTCGTTTGTTTTTCAAGTTTGAAAGTATTGTATGTAAAACATTTGTTTATGCAATTATTATATACATAGGTCCTTACGGGGTAGACAGAAGGCACTGAGTTTGAAATATCTTTATGCTTGCAATAAACACAAATATAATGGTTCTTCTACATTTATCACTCGCTTTATATATGCACGCTGTTTCGGAAACTTCTGACTCTCTCAGCAGGTATGTGGTCTTGGTCTCTCACGGCACTTGTATATGTATGTATATTAATATTAACATACATATGTATATGTCGTTTGCGCAACATTTGTTTAGTTTTCGAAATATTTCAAAATTATCATTACACTTATCTTCTTGGAGATACGTTATTATCTTCTTAGTAATCTGCCACCCTGCACTAGGTCAGCGTGGCAGACCATGAAGTTAACCCTTAATCTGAGAAGAGACCTGGGCTATCACCTTCGAACTTGCATTCTTCTCGAAAATATACATAAGTCTGGCTAAGGGAAATTTTTGGTTACAGTGTCTCAATTTAAAGATTTCATAACATGAAAAAATTTCATGACATGAATTAATATATTTCCCACAAAGAATGCAAATACAATTATGAATATTCACAATAAAAATGTAGTTTAATTATTAAAATAAATTTGAAACAACCACGATTCTGAAATAAATTAAGTTTTGACAGCGATCATCTATTTAATATTTTGATAAAGTTTTTTTTAAATTAAATCAACAAAATATTAATATTTTCTAAATGCACACCATTGTTATGGTAGAATACATGTTCTTATTATTTTAATGAACGCGATTTTGTAAATTCTTTATTCTCGCAATAAAAGAAATTAAATTAAACTAAATTAAATTGTTGTTACAGAGTTGCGCCAACACAATAGCTTTATTATACAAAGTACTTTGTGAGTATGCAACATGCATTATTAAATTATGGACTGTCTTAAATCACTTATGTATGTTTCAGTCTTCGCCGCGACCTCGCTGCGATTGTTGCATTTATGCTGGAGAACTCTACATAAGTTCAAAACGTTGTGTTAAATGTATTGTTAAGTAATATCATGCGAAGAAAACTAGGTAAAAACCGTTTTTTACTGAAAGTTTCGCTCACAAATAAATATTGCCATAATTAGTATTCATGTCATAGTGCTTCATGACACTGTGGGGACCTTTCATACTATAGTGTTACCGTTCAAATGAATAGCCTAACGACCCGCTCTGAAATTCGGTACTCATACCTGCCCGTCTCTGGGCTTTAGCGGAACACCAGCATGAATGTCACCAATTGTAGCCAAAAAAAAATGAATGTTACGCCCGGTCTGCAAAAATAGAGATATTTCGCACTCGGTTCCTTCTGTCTACCCTATAAGGGACCGGGCGTGATGGTTTAGTAACGAAGATAAATAAATACATTTTCTGGTAAACGTTTGCTAGTATGTAGCTGAGTGGTCCGATTCTATAGACAGCCCACCACCTGCCACCGCGGTTAACCACACATCGAAAATGAGTGAATAAAGCAAATTTAAAGCGCTTATGCAAATTAAATTATGCAACATAACACATAAACATGCACATAAATGATAACAATTTCATTAAAAATGATAAAAATTCCAATCGCCAACAACGTTAGCAACTGTTGCTATCTTATGTATCTTTTTATCTGGTGGCGCTATCTCTGCTTTACGACTCTATCGCCCACGAGATCGTTTGACGCGAGCATCGCTCTACAATGTACGAGTAGAGTCGGCCGCCGCATTAACGTCTAATTGTATGCACACGCCACTTGTGTTTATTGCTTGTAGAGTTCCGAGAATGCGTGCACGATACAACTAAACAAACAATTGAATTTTTTAAATTGTGATAAGCTGCTATAGCCTAGTAAAAAAAAACGTAACATCACGCCTGTAATCCCCGAAGGGGTAGGCAGAGGAGTGTAGTACACTTCCACGTTTCGCCAGTTACGTTTAAGTCCCATGGAATAGATGGTGAGCGTATTGCCATACACCGGGCACAATTCCAGATTCCGAGTTACTAACAGAAATTTTAAATTTAAAAATCCAATAGCACCCGACCCGAGATTTGAACCCAGGACCTCTCGATCGGCAATCGCGCTTGCAACCACTTGACCAAAGAGGTACTCAAGCCTAATGTAGTATAGCCTAGTATAGCCTAGTGGTTTAGATTTAGCTTTACACTCGAAAGGGTACTGGGTATATTTGATTCCTTTCTAATGAAAAAATATAGAGTGAGGGATTGGGGTTTTATTTAAATGGCCTCGTCTAGGGGTTCGATCTGGGAAAAACCGTAACCTTAGAATAGAGGTCCAACAGGATTTTCTGCTGTATTGCCCCATCGCAGTACAGCTACAGACGTAAGCAGCTCCAAGCCTTATCTTAGAAGCCCAAGCTAACCTGGCATGTTCGTGGTGATCTCTGTACAACAGACGAGGCTCTGCGAGAATGCGAGAAGCTATTCTCTGTGATCCCTAATTCTCGCGCCCAGCGTGGGGATTGTAGGCAAATCAACTTAAAGAGACATATCCGGCAGTTGACTGGAACAAGCCGATGATGTATCTTAAAGAAATGCATTAAATTTATTGATATTATTATATATACGTATATGTATAAATATATGTATGTGTATATATAT